>JBAKBP010019473.1:0-44590 GCA_037953745.1 Lithodes maja
CAGACTGCAAGGATTTATTGAATAGTAATGTCAGTGGTTTGGAGAGCTCATCCTTAGCTTCCTTTAGAACTCTAGGCGAGATTGTATCAGGTCCAGGCGTTTTATTTACCTTGAGTTTATCTAAACAATTCAATACTTCTCTCTCTGTAACGGTGATCTTGCTTAGAACATCTGAATTATCAATCTGAATCGGCGATGGTGTAGGGATATCACTGAGGTCTTCTGTTGTAAAAACTGATGCAAAGAAGGTATTGAGGGCATTACTCATTTGTACTTCGTCTTTGGTGTATTCTCCATTTTCATCGACTAACGGTCGAACAGTTGAAGTAACTACTTTTTTCTTTCTGATATAACTATAGAATTATTTCGGGTTTGTTTTACTTTGATTCACAATATGTAACTCCAGGGTCTTTTTACTTTGCTTAATTAACTTTTTGGCTTTGCGTCGTAGCTCTACAAATTTCACCCGTTCTTCGTCATTTTGTGAGGATTTTAATCTATCATTAGCAAATTTTTTAGCAAGCAGGCAGTTTGAAATATCTTTATTCCACCATTTGGGCTTATTATTATGGCCTGGACGCCGTATTTTCGATGATATGCAGTCTTGCACTGCTTTTAGGTAAGTGGTTTCGAATAACTTCCAAGATGTATTTATGTCGTTATTGTTAATTAAAAAGCTCCAGTCAGTTTCTTTAAACATTGCTCTAAGTTTATGAAAGTTTGCTTTCTTGAAATTAGGGACTTTTTCGATGCTACTATTTGGTTCGTTACTAGTAAAGTTTAAAGTGAAAGTTATCGTACGATGGTCGCTGTTACTGAATTCATCACCAACATTCAAATTATCTATTAATTCTTCTTTTGTTGCAAGTACAATGTCAAGAACGTTATTACCACGGGTCGGTGTTCGAACAAATTGATAAAGCGAACTCTCTTGCAAGTTCGTATGCAAGTCATGTCCGGAGTGTGAAGTAAGAGTATCGCCCCACTTGGTCACAGGTAAATTAAAGTCACCAAAAAATACGGTATCTTGTGAGTTACTTACATCTGCAATTTGTTCATAAATTTCTCGGTCAGTTTGCACTGATTGAGCTGGAGGTCTGTATATTAATGCAAGTATTATTTTTGTACCTTTATTATTCTTTATTAGCACAAAAGATGTGTCGACGTTCACAATTTGAGGTTTTGACAAGAGGGTCGGGTTAAGACTTTCTTTGATGTAAAATAAAACGCCACCTCCATTTTTATTTATTCGGCTTTTCTCAAACATTACATAACCGGGAAGTGAATACTCTGCTAAAAAGTCTCTATCTTCTGTATTGAGCCAAGATTCTGTTATACCAATCACATCATAATTTTCAGTAAACACTAGTTCCTCTAAATCTGAAAATTTATTGCGTATGCTACGAGCGTTTGCATAGAAAACCTTTAAAGTTGCGGTTTTAGAACTCACAGAACGTTCTTTAATCAAATTTTTGGTTGTGGTCGGATCTACATTTACATTCATGGCTGTCATCGGTCCTCGGTCGTTATCCCTGGCGGTTTTGAATTTGGGTCGTGTTGGTGGAGCTTTATCCAAATTCGCCGTTCTTGACAGATTAGCATTTAATTCCTTCGCAGGTTGCCGCCCTCGCTGTCTTCGGTCCTCCTTCCTGGTTGTCCTGTGCTGAGTCGATTTCTTCTCCGAAAATCCTTCACTGCATCGTTGAGAAGACGCCCAAAACGTGCTGCTCCCACCCGGTTCAGATGAACTCCATCGTCCGAAAACAAATAGTCATCGTAGTAGAAATTGTCCCAGGTGTCGACGAATCCCACGTTTTCCTTCCTGCAGAGGTTTGCTAGACAACGATTTGTGCTGGTGGCTATGTTGTAAAATCGGCTCTCTACACCAAACCGGGGGACGATTCCTGAGACGATGATCCTTGATGACTTCTCCTTAAACGACTTGATCAGCAGCTGGTACTTTAAAAGCAAATCTTCCGACCGGGTTCGCTGTACATCGTTGGATCCAACGTGGATGACGTACATTGTATTAGCAGGGGCCAGCTTAGATACTTCGTCAACTGCAGCAACTACGTCATCCACACCACCACCAGGGATACAAAAATGCTTCCTGGTCTTAGGTGCTCTGGCGCAAAACTCTGTGAGCTGACCACGTATCATCAAGTCTCCCACGAGCCGGACTTCTTCTATTTCCGCTTCGTCATCTGAGTCTGTGAGTATCTGGAAGCGGTTTTGACACTCGGTAATCGGTATGGGTTTCCTGGTCTTGGGGCAAACGTTGTTTCTCATGACACGGAAGTTGTCTTGAGGGGGAAGAGAGTCACTATTTGTTTCTTGAGTATCGGAAACATCAGCTGAAATGGCTACTGCAGGCGTTGAATTGTTGGCAGTTGACGTTGGGGCGTTGGTGGCTGCTGGAATTGCGGTGACAATGGAAGTTTGTGGTACTCCAACGTTGAGTGTTACAAACTCTTGGAGTGATTCCAGCTTCATGGTGAGGACGTTGATCTTGTTGTAGGCTTCATCTAATTTCACTGTCAAATTCTCTCGTTGCTGGCAGAGACGGCAGACTTGAAGATTGACAGTAGCAAACATGGACTCACCAAACCTACCGGCGCAGTTCGTACAAGTGCGAGGCATGGTAACAGTCAGTTTCTTCAGATCACTTAACTCACTTTAAAACACTTAACTCACTTTAAAACACTTCACTCACTTTAGAAACACTTTAACCGAAAGCAAATATGTTGAAATACACAACAATAGGTTATCAGGGGTGATAGCCTAACCGAAAACAAAAAAATTGAGATACGCAGAATTAGGGTTCCAGGGGCGATAGCCTAACCAAAAGTTTTTAAAAAATTGAAATACACACCAATAGGCTACCAGCGTTGAATAGCCTAACCGAAAATAATAAAATTGAAATACGCAGAAATAGTCTACCAGGTGTGATAACCTAACCTTAAACAAATATATATATATAACAGAATATGTAACTAAATATACAATTCACCAAATAGAGATTATATAAAAATAAAGTGTGACTGCACACAAGGGGTTAATATACTGTATCAACAGATGGCCCTGGTGTCACTGTAGCCTAGTAAAGCAGTAGCCTACTCTTTTTAGATAAAACAAAAAAAGTGTATCAGTCAAAGGTTACTACAAGATCGTGCAAGCAACAACTAAAATTACAGATATATATAGCTACAGTAGGATACTAAATACAATATCTACTAGAGTTAATACGAACACCAGATTGGCTGGCTATAGGCTAGGCTAGGTTTGGATTAGGTTATAAGCTTGGCAGGTTGGGTTAGGCTAGGTTAGTTTGTACAAATACCACCCTTAGCTTAAAGTAAAATCAGTCTGAGGAGAAAAAGTCAAGAATATATCTAGGGGAAAAGATAAATGAATGCACTTAAATTTACTACAAAATTGGCTGGAATTTAATATGTATAATCCCCCCAAAAAAAGTTTGTTTACAAAATGGCGTCGGCGTTCGTTCCTGTAGGCAGGTTAGTTAGTACACAATATTGTTTATTAGCAAATTAATATGCAAAGCTTTACTTACATACAAGGCAGTTAAATTGATACTTACTACAGTAGGTAATGGGTAAAATTAGGGGCTACGATTTTATATAAAATAGTAATAAGAGAGCGTTTGTTTACAAAGCAAAACAAAACAATAGATGGCGCTAGTGGCGCCCTGTCCGAGCAGGAGTCTTGTGATAAACACAAAGTTTATCAGTCAATACACAGCGAAATATTGTGCAATGTTACTTACTAAGCTACAGGATGGTTAAACGTGCTCTTAACCACCTTTCATGCACAAGAATGCAGAGGATGAGTAGTTAATATTCAAATTATGATCGATATCGTGAGAGCGTTGACAGAGCGTCTGCAGCGTCTGGCGGTAGCGAGGAGGCGAGAAAGAGAGAGAGATTACAGACGGAATGAAAGCAACAAGTCACGTGTTGTAGTATATTTCCTCAGCCTCCCTCCCTCCTTCCTTCCTTCCTCTCGACCTGGTTCATAACTCATCCACTCGGGTTTGTATTTGCCTTTAAAATATAAGTTACTGTCAAGTCATACTGCCTTGTTCACTGAGGAAGCGCAAGGAATGAGAGAGAGAGAGAGAGAATGTATAAGGGTGTTGGTGGGGAGGTGTGTATGGCTGTGTAAGGGGATTATATGATGTGTGTGTGTGTTCGTGTTCGTGTACGGTATGTCAATGAATGTGTGTGTGTGCTTGATGTGAGTGTATGTGTGTACTTTATATGAGTGTGTGTGTGTGTGTAAAGGAGTATGAAAATATATAATAAAGAGCCTTGGACCTGTGTAAGTCTCTCTCCCCCCCCCCCCCTCCCTCCTCCTCCCTCCCTCCCCCCATCCTCTCGTTCAAGTACCAAGCTCTCCGCCTCTCTTTTATTCCTTCTATCAAGTCTATGGCATTGTCAGTGAATCAATTATCTCTATATTCCTTTTCAGTGGGTATGTTTGGGAGGGTTCAATGGGTAGAAGGCATTACATTATAGTATAGTGACAACAAGGACTGCCTCGCCAAAAATACCGCTGGTTTCCTCCTTTTATCTTGGTTGCTGTGTGCTGATTCAATTATCTTTATGATTACAATTACTTCTACGATAACAACATTCAGTATCACGCTTTACATTAACATCTTGAGAAATATATTAAGACTAAAGGATGCCTGACTCGAGAAAACCGACCATTAATTTAGGCTGATATTTGTAGATTGGCTACTTTTCTTGGACTAGTGACGTCACACAGTAAGCTCCTCCCACTTTCAGCCACTTCTTCATTTTGGTAGTGTGTTTTGTAGTGTGCGCGCGTGTTGTGTGGCCTTCCGAGGATATTTATGCGTATTACTACTTCTCCGTTGGTGTTGGTGTTGGAATGTGGTCTTGGAGTTGTTGTCTGCGTCTTGGACTTAGTGGGTGGACAAACAACCACAGGTAAGACCACACACTGGAATACCTGACAAGTTCTGTTGTTGTAGACATGGACGCAAACTAGATCAGCTGACGTGTGTGGAGGAGGAGGGAGGAGGGTATGAGATGAAGGGATGGGTGGGATGGAGAGGGTGTGGAGGGAGTCAGGGGGTGAAGAGGTAGAGGGAGAGAAGCAAGGAAGGTGGAAGGTGGGAGGGAGGGATGGAGAGAAAGAGAAACGAGGGGGAGGGGACGTAAAGGTGGAGGGGGAGTGGGGAGGTTGGATGAAGATAGAGGGATGGAAGGATGAAGGTGGTGGAGGAGGAACCCAATATAACACAGGTCTGTCGGTCACTGCCGCCGCACTACCTAACACCCACTCACAATCAAAGTATATAGACACTAACAAGTAAACCTACTGTATACTCGAATTTCTTGAAGGGCGCCGAACTGTGTAAGTCTTGTAAAATGGTGACGTCACACACAAAGCATCTGCGGCTATAGTTTAGGGTTATTTCTACCTGATGGCAAATTAAAGCATTAGGAGCTGATTCCTCGATACTTTATGAAAACTTTAAAAAATAATGTATCTGCATCCTCTTATTGCCACGTTTTCATAACCAGCAACATATTTCGCTCCAAAATCTGGAGTATTATTACTGTAGAAGTGGGGAGCTGGAGACCTTAGCCGTAGCCACTATGCCTCTACATTACTGTAGAAGTGGGGAGCTGGAGACCTTAGCCGTAGCCACTATGCCTCTACATTACTGTAGAAGTGGGGAGCTGGAGGCCGTAGCCACTATGCCTCTACATTACTGTAGAATTGGGGAGCTGGAGACCTTAGCCGTAGCCACTATGCCTCTACATTACTGTAGAAGTGGGGAGCTGGAGACCTTAGCCGTAGCCACTATGCCTCTACATTACTGTAGAAGTGGGGAGCTGGAGACCTTAGCCGTAGCCACTATGCCTCTACATTACTGTAGAAGTGGGGAGCTGGAGACCTTAGCCGTAGCCACTATGCCTCTACATTACTGTAGAAGTGGGGAGCTGGAGACCTTAGCCGTAGCCACTATGCCTCTACATTACTGTAGAAGTGGGGAGCGGGAGACCTTAGCCGTAGCCACTATGCCTCTACATTCGTACTTAATCATGATTGTATTTCGATGTATTTTTACTTATTTTGTACTGAATTGTATTGCATTAGGTTAGGTTCATCTGGTTAGGTTAGTTATTACAATCAAATTAAGTAAAGCACTTCAAAATACAAGTGTGATCAGGCGCATATGTATGGGATAATTTAGGCTGCGACCACAGCCTCTTTCCCAAAACGATCGACATCTAGCTTGATTCGTGGTTATTTAATTAAAATGCTTATATAAATATAAAACAAAATTTTCAAATTAAAAACAACATCAACGAAGACCAATCACTATTAATTTATACCGAAAATAATGGTGAACTATTTATTCAGAAAAAAAAACGAAATTTCTCATTTGTTCACCATTATATCATTTGGATAATGGGTAAAATTTTATAATTTGACCAAATATCTTGTATTGTTTGTATCTTAGGCCCCATTTAGTGCTGTATTATAGTCAATAATTCAGTTCGAAAAATGCCACTTGGCTACCGACATCATTATATTAATCCACTGAGTATTTCGGCATATATAATACATTCTGTATGTACATATACAGTAATTCGAACTGACCCTTTTACCGGTAGGCCTACAGGTCCAACACTATGGGGAGCTTTGTTGATGAAGGTGTGTGTTTGCAACCGTAGGCTATTAATTGCCTACAAAATACATTTGTATCTAACTATTAGTCAGTCCTAAAATGATACATTTTTGGTTTTCTTTACTAAATTATCCAAAGAAAACGTTAATTAGCTACGGCTAAGGAAGATGGAGGCAAAGGATTTTCTATGTAAATAATGTATGTTTAACAGCAATGACACAAGTGAAGTTGGTCCCAGTACATAATTGAAACCATACATACACACATAAACCTGCGCAAGATTGCTTACCAGAGTATCGGGACTCTTACTCAAGTGTAAATAAGAAAATAATATGATTACCGAGTGTATTTTTCCCCTCTCGGTATTTTGACCATATTTATTGACAAATTGCAGTAATATAGTGGTAAACTGCATACTCATATGAAGTCAATTACTTATGTAATATCCCTACTTATGATAGCATAATGTACAAACTACTTCAGAAGCTATATTTCGATAATATATGTAACAGAAACCCAGAAGATGCTGAGAAAGGCTTCATTAACACCAACATTATCGATATATATGAACACATTAGGACCAGTTATATACTAGAATTAAGTTGTTTAGTCTTCTATCAACTCGTTAAAACCATTGTTACACAACCGTATATACCAGTATTCCATATGCTTTGATTTTACCAGAACCACCGTTAGTAAATAAGGAGGTAGCAAGCGTGGAGCCTACTTCGTGACGTCACAGGTTCCAATATTGTTTTGATAGGTTTACTTGTTAGAGTGTATATACTTTGCTCACAATATTCTGTTCTTCTTGTCGTGGTTGTTTTAGTTTTCTTTGCTACATATCATTCGGCCCCTCCTTCTCCCTATCCATTCTTCCTTTGTCAGTTCTCCTCATTCCTTTTCTCCTTTTCCTATTCTTTGAGTCTTTCTTCTCTCCTCTTGCTGCCGCTCCTTCTAATCTGCCAATATCCTCTCCCTTATGTTATTGACCACCGCGTCTTCCTATGTGTCTCCTAATAGCCTGTGTTCCTTTGTTTACTCTCATGCCAACGTTTTACCTTTATATCGGCCTCTTCGTCTTCGTTATTCTCCTCCTCCTGCTCTTGTTTTCCTACCTCCCTCCAGGACCAATACTACTAACAGTTAGTAGTATTGGTCTTGCTCCCTCCAGGACCAATTTCACACTTTTTACCTTCCGTGTACACCCACCAAGCTTTCATATCCCTCCTGCCTCCTGCCTTAGCTCTCAATATCTTCCTACTTCGGGCCATTCATGACTCTGTGTATTATATATCACCTTTGGCCTATAATATTTTCACTCTTCCTAGTGCATGATCTCAACGTCTTATATTATTTTCGTTTGCAAGCACTTATTGTTTTTTATTTGTTCCATTCACTTTTTTTTTTTTTTTTTTTTTTTTTTTTTTTTTAATCTCATATTCCAAATATTCTGGTTTGTTAATTTGTCATTTTACTTGCTATTTGGTTTGTCATCGTTGTTTCTTTCAGGTAATGTTTGTATTTATTGGATATATAAATTCTTCCCATTGCTTGCTCATCTTACAAGCAAATCTACTATATTATATTATGTGTATGTGTTAATTTATCTTCTGTTTAGCTTTTTCTTTCAACCCTTGCATCCCACATACACACTGTACAGTTCCCTTCTTCCTCCTTATTAGAGTTTATAATCTACAATTCTTTTACGTGAGCATTTTCCTTCCTTGGTTCATTTCTTCTTGCTCCCACTATCTCTTCAATAGTTTTACTTTTACAGTTCCTGTCTTGCTTCTCTCTTATTGTTCCCACTATATATTCACTAGTTTTACTTCTATGCTTACCTTTTTCTGTCCTTCCTTCCTTCTGTTCAGCTTCCATTATTTGTTTTGTTTTCCTATTTACATATGGCTTTTTATTTATATTAATTATACAGGATATTATTGTTTCATATGCTTTACAATAAGTGTTCACCTGTGTTTCCATCTCACACCTGTTCTGGTCTATATTTCACCCCCACTCTTCCTTGGTTGCCTCCTTATTCCTCCTGTTCATCACCTCCTTCGTCTGGTCCGCCTTCCTTCCTTCCTACGGACTATGGTTAAGACAAATTCTTTGTACCCTCGCACCCGACTAAATTAACAAAAAACTCAAAATGACAAACAATAAAGATAATAACCGGCGTCCTTTCGATGATAACTGTAAGTGTAAACTCTGTGTGAATGAATGTGATTTTAATAATAATAATAATAATAATAATAATAATAATAATAATAATAATAATATTTATTCAGTTAGCAATTTACAGAGTTGGTACCACATAGTTTGTTACAAATATGACATGTACCAGCCTTGCATAATTCCAACTAAGGATAGCCCAATAAGGCCGTTAGGCGTATTTCCATTGGGGTCCTTGTGGGATTAGGTTAGCTGGGGAAAAAAGGGGAGGATAAAGAAATGGATACTTTAGAAAAAGTATTTCTAGGGGGTTATTTTAAGATACCTTACATCCTATAGTAAATATCAGTAATCCGTAATCAGTAATCATTTCAGTTTGGTTTGTCTATCTCTTATGTCGCATTTAGTAGTAGACATAAGCTTGGTGCTCCCTTCTCGCAGCTGTCCGGTTCAGGTGTTCCTTCAGGCTACGTCTGAAGGAATACAGTGTTCTCTTTTCACGGACTGACTGGGGTAGGTCGTTCCAGTCTTTGATGGCGGTGAAGAAGAATGTTTGCTTACCCTGTCCTTGGATTCTCGGGACCTTAAAATTAAACATCCTGTTTCTTGTATTATGTCCACTCCTCTCATTTGCTTTAACAAAATCATTCTTTAGGTACTCTGGAGCTCTGTCATAGAAAATTTTGAAGGCATTAGTGAGCCTGATTTGTTTGGCCCTGTCAGCGACATTGAGCATACCTAGTGACTGAAGTTGTTCCTGGCCAACATGTGATCTGGGTCCTAGGTTCAGCATGAACCTAACCATTTTATTTTGAGTGGCCTGAAGTTTGTGCTGTGCTGATTTAGATGATGCAGAGTACCAGGATGACACAGAATAGTCAAAATGACATTGAACAAGCGCTTGGCAGAGGGTCTTTTTGGTCGCCGCGGGCAAGCATCCCACCTGTCTATACAGGTATTTTATACGTGCTCTACACTTACTCAGGATAGATTCCAAAATTGTTTCACCTGACAAACTCGCGTCCAGTTTTAGTCCGAGATATTTAACTTGTGACACTGTTGTTATAGGAATATCATTACAGTTGACCGAGAAGCCCACAATGTCTTTCAGTTTGCGTTTTGTTCCACATAAGATGGCTTCCGTCTTGCCCAGGTGAATAGATAGTCTATTGTCCACTAGCCATTCACTACATGATTCTAGTTCTTTGGAAAGTGAAGCGGCAATACTTATTGGGTCTTTTCCTGAAACCAGGAGCACGCTGTCGTCTGCATACAGTAATAATTTACATGAGACGCTCAGTTCCATGTCGTTCACATAACAGAGAAAGAGTAAGGGACCAAGGATGCTTCCCTGCGGGACCCCACAGTTAATTGGCATAGGATCAGATATATTATCATCAATTTTGACTCTTTGGGTTCTACCACTAAGATAAGATTTAAACCAGTTCACAGATACTATGCCCATTGCTTGTAGTTTATTACATAGGATATCATGGTCTACTGTGTCAAACGCTTTTTGTAGATCAAGAAGAACCATACCGGTGTAGTTACCTTTAGACATTTCTTTACGAATGTGATCCGTTAAGTGGATGAGACAGGAGTCTGTCGAGTACATGCATCTGAAACCGGATTGAAACTTATAGAATAGATCATTTTGTTTGAGGTAGTGTTCAATTTGGGTGTATACCGCTCTTTCAAGGATTTTAGATACAATACATAATATGCTAACTGGTCTGTAGTTACCAACTTCTAGTTTATTTCCTTTCTTGAATAGAGGGGTTACAATAGCTTCCTTCAGTTCAGCAGGTACAGTGTTGGTGTTAATTGACAAGTTGATGATGTGAGTTAGGGGGCCTGCTATACCAATGGCTCCATCTCGTAGAAATTTGGCAGGAATTTTGTCTGGTCCTGTGCTTTTATGTACATTTAGGTTAGACAGCTCGTCAAAAGTGTATTTTGGTGTAACATTTTGCAATCCAAATGTGTTTGGGTGTATGTCTTTATCTCTGTAGAAATTTCGAAAGGTGGCCGTTGTTGTCGTGTATTTATTGAGAGGTTGAGGTAGGTTCTGTGCAAGTGTGTTTGCTATGGAGGTGAAGAAGGAGTTGAAGTAGGTTGAAATTTGTCGTTTATCGTGGCAAATCTGATCATTAATGGTGAGAGCAATATTAGTGTTAGACGAATCCCTTGTCTTGTTGCTGTAGCCTGTTGTTTTTAGGTGCCTCCATAGTTTCTTTGGGTTATTCTGATATTCCTCTGCCTTATTGTGAAAATAATTAGTTTTCGCTGATTTTATTTTCCTACTTAGTTTATTCCTGGCCCTGTTGAACTCATGTTTCAGACCTTGATCCTGTCTATGTTTCGCTAGCCTTTTTAACAGATTGTCTCTGTGTTCCAGATGGTGTAGTATGTCATTGTTGATCCATGGGTCTGACCTTGCTTTAATTCGTATGTCTTTCAGAGGAGCTATTTCGTCTAGAATGTTTGTGATGATGGTTCTGAAGCCAACCCATGCGTCATTAACGTTTGTACTTCCAAACACTGGAGACCAGTCTGTATTCCATAAAATGTCCAGAAATGTTTCTTTATTGTAGTTTCTGAGTGACCTTGTTTTGATAATCTTGTGATTCTCTAGGGTAATTTTTGTGGTTTTTCGTGTGCAATATGTGACGAAGTGATCACTTATCCCAGTCTGTATAACCCCTGATTGGGATATTTTGTCCTCTCTGTTACAGTTTATGTGGTCTATTATTGTGGCAGTGTTCTCAGAGATACGTGTGGGGGTTGTGATGAGTTGTTTATGATTGTGTATTGTCAGTATATGCCTATATTCTCGTACAAGCCTATCATTTCGTTGTTTGTAACACAGGTTAAAATCCCCTAGTATGATGGATTCATTCCGAGGGTCTAGCGATGACAACATTTGTTTTAAGGTTACATTACCAATACAACATTTATGTTTTTAATTTATTCTGTTAATGTAACATCTCCATGTAAAGTAGAAAAAGTTATCTATTTAATAACCTGTAATAAATGTGATATACAATGTTGGACAGACGGAGCAATGTTTAAGAGATAGAGACTACGGGCATAGAGCAGGAATAAAGAACGGCATCGACTCCAAGATTCTTTTTTATAAGCATTTTAACACAGATTGTACTAAATTTGATTATAAATACACAATTATAGAGATTGTTCAAAATAATCAATGTTTTAGATAGAGAAAATTGTTGGATTGGAAAATGTATGACCATCTATCTATTTGGACTTAACAATCAAATCAAAGGTGTAGGCAACATTTTAACATAAGAACATAAGAACATAAGAAAATGGGAGTCTGCAGAAAGCCGATTGGCCTAAGCAAGGCAGATCCCTGTCCCACACAACCCCAAATCAATTACAAAGCCCAATTATAGGCTCAACACTCTAATACCCTGAGGATCATCTTACCAAAACGGTTAGAGATTAACGCAGGATTATGGAGGTCTGCAGAGCGCTGATTGGCCCAACCCGGCTGATCCCCCTTCACACCCAACCCTTCTCGTCCATATACTTATCCAATTTTATCTTAAAGCTCCCTACAGTTTTAGATCCCACTATAGCACTTGGTAGTCCATTCCACCCATCTACAACTCTGTTACCAAACCAATATTTGCCTATATCTTTTCTGAAACGAAATTTATCTAATTTGAAACCATTGGTACGAGTTCTTTCGCTATCACTGAGCTTTAGTACATTTGTCATGTCCCCCTTGTTACTTGTTACTTGAACACCTCTATCATATCCCCTCTAACTCTGCGTCTCTCTAACAAATGTAAACCTAATTTCTTCAACCTTTCTTCATACGGAAGATTTCTAATATTATGGATCATTTTTGTCATTCTACGCTGTACTCTCTCCAATGAATCTATGTCCATTCTGTAATAAGGACACCAAATTGGACAGCATAATCCATATGGGGTCTCACTAATGACAAGTAAAGTTTTAAGATAACATCAGCAGTTCTGTTACTCACACTCCTAGAGATGAACCCGAGAATCCTGTTTGCCTTATTACGAACGCCTATACACTGTTTTCTAGGCTTCAAATCATTGCTAACAAACACACCTAGATCTTTCTCGCAGTCTGAATTTTCTAATTCTAAATTAGCTAGTTTATATTTAACATTTGTTTGCATCTTCCCTATCTTTAATACCTTGCATTTGTCAATGTTAAACTTCATCTGCCAATTTACTGACCATTCGTGTAAGGTATCTAGATCCCTTTGGAGGCACTCTATATCGCTATCTGAATCAATTGATCTCCCCATTTTAGTATCGTCTGCGAATTTACTTATCCTACTAGTTATACCTAAATCTAGGTCATTTATGTATATAAGAAACAACAGGGGACCTAATACCGATCCCTGGGGGACACCACTTTCGACTGCTCCCCACTCTGACTTGGTACCATTTATGCTGACTCTGTTTCCTACCAATTAGCCATGACCTAATCCATCCCAACAACGCCCCACCTATTCCATGTGCCTCAACCTTTCTCATCAATCTCTCATGAGGGACTCTGTCGAAAGCTTTACTGAAATCTAAATATATAATATCGTATGCCTTGTCATTATCTACTGCTTCATATACCTCTGAGAAAAAACTAAGCAAATTAGTAAGGCAAGAACGTCCCTGAGTGAATCCATGCTGAGAAGAATTGATTAAGTTAAATGTTTCTAAGTGGTTTCTCATTTTCCTAGCAATAATTGACTAGTAGCTTTCCTATGATTGAAGTGAGACTAATGGGACGGTAATTGGATGCTATTGATTTATCACCTTTTTTGAAAATCGGAACTACATTTGCAAGCTTCCAAGCTTCTGGAACTATACCTGTTTCTAATGAATTGTTAAAAAGAAATGTTAATGGGTAACTTAACTCATCTCTGCATTCTTTTAATACTCTGGCATAAACCTCATCGGGACCAGGCGATTTCTGAGGTTTCAGTCTGTCGATTTTATTAAGCACATCGTTTCTACTTATAGTAACCGTACTTAACCTATTTTCTATACTATCGCTATATACCTTACGGACTTCTGGAATCTGTGCCAAATTTGCATTAGTGAAAACGGATAGAAACTGACTATTTAATGTACTGCACATTTCTAAATCATTTTCTGTCATTTCTCCTATCGAAGTTTTAAGGGGGCCTATTTTATCTCTAACTTTAGATTTATATAGCTGGTAAAAAGCCTTAGGGTTATTTTTTGAGTCATTGGCTATCCTGATTTCATAATTTCTTTTGTCTGTCCTTATACATTTTTTAACCTCTCTTGATAGATTCTGATAGTAAGCAAGTAGGTGAATTTCGCCTTTCTTTATTTTTCGATATATTCCTCTCTTTTTTCCTAGAAGGTCTAATAGTCTATTATTCATCCATTTGGGTTGGTTCTGTGTTGATCTAAATTTTCTTTTGGGGATATATTTATTTTGCGCATTGTGGAGTGAAGAAATAAAATTATTATATGTAGCTGTCAAATTATCCTGAGTTAAGACAGGTATCTGAGAGAGAGTATGTTTATTAGCGCACCTGGGTCCACTTAATAGTTTAACCATAGGATCGACTCTTAAGGCTCGTCTTAATCCACCATAATTGGCTTTTCTGAAATCTGGGATAAGTGTCGTATTCTCTTTAGCCTTTCCTGTCCATTGTATGTTAAAATAAATTGATTTATGATCACTATTTCCTAGTTGGTCTCCTATCTCTACATTATTTATCATTTGTTCATTATTACTGAGAACTAAATCGAGGATATTATTACCTCTAGTAGGCGAGTCTATGAATTGAAATACAAAACTATCCTGTACCGCCTCAATAAACTCTTTTGAATCTGAGTCGCCGATTTGATGCTGCCAATCAATATTCGGAAAATTAAAATCCCCCATAATACACACATTGCTAATCCTTGATGCTATTTTCACTTCCTGTCATAAAGCTGTACCTTCGTTTCTACTCATATTTGGTGGTCTATAAATAACTCCAATAATTATGGTCTCACTACCTTCGCTAACCTCAACCCAAACACTTTCGTTATCAGTATTTAGTCTAATACCTGATTTAATACAGCTTTTTAAAGAACTCCTGACAAACACTGCTATTCCGCCGCCCCTCCTACTTGTTCGGTCGCGTTTAAACAAACTATATCCTGGTATATGGAATTCTGCTAAAAAATGTCTTGATTCTGTATTAATCCATGTTTCAGTCAGTGCTATAATGTCTAGATTTTCGTTGCTAACAAGTGCTCTAAGTTCATCCATTTTGTTACATAAACTCCTACAGTTTGTATAATATAATCGCAATGAATTTATTTTACTGGTATCGGATTTACCTTTATTTCTAACTGAATTCCCATCTTCTGTTACACCTTCAATATTTCTACTAGCAGTACAATTAAAATCCTGTGACTGATATTTTCTATTCCTATCTTATGTACCAGTACGGCAATTTACCCTATCTAGACAATTATTTTTACTCATATTCTCAGGCCTTATTTTTAGCGAAACCCCGCGACAATCCTATCTATTGACCTAGCTAAATTTGCCACCCCTAGCCGAGAAAGATGAACCCCGTCCTGTGCGTACAACTGATTTTTACCATAGAAACGGGTCCAGTTATCAAGGAATGGTATTGCATTTGCATTACAGTATTTTTCCAGCCGACAATTGATACCAATTGCCCTAGATGACCATTCCTTGCTGACCCCTCTCCGTGGCACGATACTGTGTACTACAGGTATGCCTCCCTTCCTCCTAACTTTATCTAACACCTCCCTGTACTGCCGAAGCAGTACTTCCGTCCTACCTTTACCAACATCATTGCTCCCTGTACTGAGACAGATAATGGGGCTATCTCCAATATCTTTCATGATGTAATCAATGTCCTCTAACACCTTCCCAACCCCGGTACCAGGCAGACAGACAAGCTTCCTAATATCAGTACAAGTGGACCTAGCTAAGTGTCTGACCATGGAGTCCCCAACAATTGAGAAGGACTTGCCTCTCCTTGTCGATGACTTGGTAGCAGCTGCGGCAGCGGCAGGAACTCCTGGGGCAGCAGTTGAAGGTACTCCTGGGGGGGCAGCAGTCACAGCATTCCCTGTTGGAGGCAACTTACTTACCTTTCTCCTGGTTTCCTCGCCGAAGGAAGCACTCGCAGCCTCACCATAACATTCGTCATCCAAGGTGATGAACTTGTTGCTGAGGGCAACTGGCCGCCGCAGAAATTTGCAGGTTGTTGCACTTGTTGGAACAACTGTCCAGGGAGCATCACGATCCCTAACAGCAGTTGCACTATCCTCACTTTTCTTGTCAGCCAAAGTCAGCTTTAAGGCTAAATTCTCGTCTTTGAGAGACTGCACCTCTCTCTCCACATTTTCCATCCTTTCTTGCAAAGCAAGACAAAGCTGGAGAATATGAGAGGAGGTAGCAATCTCGTCAACACCAGCCAGTTTAAGAAAGCGTTAATACTATCACCACACTATGGGCAAAGATATTCAATTGTATAAAGATATATTAAAAAAACTTCTACGATAACAAGATTCAGTATCGCGCTTTACATTAACATCTTGAATTATATATTAAGACTATATGATGCCTGACTCAAGAAAATCGACCATTAATTTAGTCTGACATTTGGAGATGGGCTACTTTCTTGAACTAGTGACGTCACACAGTAAGCTCCTTCCAGTTTCTGCCAGCTCTTCATTTTGCGAGTGTGTTTTGTAGTGTGCACGCATATTTATTGATATTAGCTGCGTGTGTTATGGGTGTTTTTTATGGGAGGCGTTAAATGTTTAAAATCCTTTACTAGCGGCGCTCGACTTAAGTCGAGTGAAAGAAACTGGGAGAAAACGGGTGAAAAATGGGTGAAGATCGAGTGAAAATGGGTGGAACAGTAATGAACCATACATCCGACATCTGTGGCCTCCCGGCCCACACTAACTCCAGTTCCCCCACCGCACGGGTGGATGACAGTGTGACCAATAGTTAGCGAAAAGTGAACAATGTAGCAAAATCAGCTAAACTTCCATTTTTGAGGTAACACTGTCAGGGCTCCACGAGTGCTACGTAGCTGTATGTGGTGTCATTGTGTAGCGATTTCCGCCTAGTTTTCGGCACAATACAGTTCCTTTCATGCTGATGGTTGATATAACAGTCAGAATGGCCTGAAAAGGCCCAAAACGGCCACAGACCCCCCGCTAGACAAGGGTTTTAATAACACTTCCTTGTAAAGTTTTTAAAATGTTGAGGTGTCAAGTTTTGCTTTGCTATTGCAATTTATTATGTTGCTTATAACTACTAAATATTACTATCAATTTCATATTGTGGGAATCAGGACTACAGTCCATCACTTCTGTTGGGTTTAACACGTGAGTCTTTTGTCATTGTCATAACTTGTTTGTGGCACTTGGCACTTGTAAATGTAGGTTCATCCATTTATATTTATGTGCTTGAGAGAAGTAGATATACAGGAACCACAAACACCAAACATATACCACCAACACCAATAACAATAACATATACAGTAGGACATATAAAGTATAGGAGAAGTAGATATACAGGAACCACAAACACCAAACATATACCACCAACACCAATAACATATACAGTAGGACATATAAAGTATAGGAGAAGTAGATATACAGCAATCACAAACACCAAACATATACCACCAACACCAATAACAATAACATATACAGTAGGACATATAAAGTATAGGAGAAGTAGATATACAGGAACCACAAACACCAAACATATACCACCAAAACCAATAACAATAACATATACAGTAGGACATATAAAGTATAGGAGAAGTAGATATACAGGAACCACAAACACCAAACATATACCACCAACACCAATAACAATAACATATACAGTAGGACATATAAAGTATAGGAGAAGTAGATATACAGGAACCACAAACACCAAACATATACCACCAACACCAATAACAATAACATATACAGTAGGACATATAAAGTATAGGAGAAGTAGATATACAGGAACCACAAACACCAAACATATACCACCAACACCAATAACAATAACATATACAGTAGGACATAATTATAAAGTATAGGCAAAACCTTATAATAAAGTTAATTAAATCCAACCTTGGTACATAACAAAACAAAAAATTGAACAGATAGCTGAAGATACAAAGTAAAGCTAACGATACAAAGTAAAGCTAACGATACAAAGTAAAGCTGAAGATACAAAGTAAAGCTAAAGATACAAAGTAAAGCTAACGATACAAAGTAAAGCTAAATATACAAAGTAAAGCTAAAGATACAAAGTAAAGCTAAAGATACAAAATAAAGCTAAAGATACAAAGTAACAAGGAAACGAAGCTCCAAGTCAAAGTAAAGCTGAACCTTTGTTTAACCCTCCAAACGCAATGTAAAAGGGTCAATTTTAGGACCATTTTTAAACTACCAAATGGTTCAGGTGGAGGGGACGAGGGGAGAACTCTTTCAACGAGTGGTAAAAATGTAGAGCTAGGATTTCAGGATAAGGAACTAGAGGTGGAATGTGTTTGAATTGAGGGTAATTGCATACTTCTCAAAATCTCTAGTAAAAAGTTTTCGTAGGCTTATTACTTCTGGCTTAAATGGCTTAAAGAAAGACCAACCAGTTTGAGAGAGAGAGAGACGAGAGAGAGACGAGAGAGAGAGAGAGAGAGAGAGAGAATGAGAATGAGAATTAGAATGAGAATATGGGCGACTGTCATTACCTTAAGTAGTCCGGGTACAGTGAACTATAATTAGCATACAACGGGGATTGCCTTACACACTTTGTTTCAGTCTTTTACTAACTGTTAAAATGGATGACTGTTCTAACTCGCTATTACCATCACCAATCCGGTCTAGGACACCAAATACTTGCCCGAAGCTTTGATGATTTTCATTTTGTTGTTGATTTTATCTTTTCGTGATGCCTGTATGCACGAGTGATATTGAACTATTCCTGAACATAAATGTGTGCATGTGCTAATTATTTTAGTGAAATTAAGTAAGCGCCATATATTTTGCAAAATTAGCATTTTCCAATAATTTCGAGAGTAACGACCATTGTCTTGACTTATTTGCTACACACCGTTGGTTATTCTATAATGATCAAATCATACAATACTTTTAGGCAACAATTATTATATTTGGCGACCATATCCTGCAATAATTATTCCACAAAGGTCGGATATATCGTTGTCGACCACTTTCTACAGCACACACACACACACACACACACACACACACACACACACACACACACACACACACACACACACACACACACACACACACACACACACACCAGCTAATTATGTCATTAATGGTTTATGCTTAGGCAGGCTTGATATCAAATCAGGAACAGATCTGTTGGCGGCAGCCGTCTCTTTTCAGCTTCCCAGTTTTTACCTGGGGGCTGGTTGAGAGAGAGAGAGAGAGTGAGAGAGTGGTAGGACATTGTAACACGTGTAATTAAAGTAAGAGCATATTAAGTTAGAATAATTAAGTAGTCTTTGTTGGTAAGGTCAGTGAGAAAGTTACTCAGGTGAAATACAAAGGAGTACAAAGGAAATCAAGCAACAACAGGTCTAGTGACTCTTCTAGGCTGCTTGTCCTCCAAAACACTGAGGATCAAGTGTCCAAACAGTGGTTTAGAGTGGGTAAGGGACCTAATGTCCGTGGCAGGATTAGGAAGTTAGTAGGGGACAGATGGGTTAGTAACTGTGGGGAGGATAAAATAAAGTTATTCATTTACAAACGCAGTCAGTCAGTCGCGGGTTTGATGCGAGATATTTGTCTAAGCGAAGTTTAAATGAATCAACGGTGCTGCAGTCTATAACGTCTCGGGGAAGCCCATTCCACAAGTTGACAACTCGATTGAAGAAGAAATTCTTAGATTCGTGCGAGTTAAAAGATTTATCAATAATTTTGCAACCGTTTCCCCGCGTGTAATTAGATTGGTCGATAGTGAAGTACTTACTACAGTTCATATTGTCGATGCCTTTGATGATTTTGAACACTTGAATTAAGTCACCTCTTAATCTGCGCTTCTTAACAACTTCTGAACATTGTTGACTCGGTTTTAGGTTACTCGATATTGTTACTCCCAGATCGGTTTCTCTGTTTACATTCTTAAGCTGAGTGCCATTCATCGAATAGTTTGCTTTCTCATTTAGGTATCCGATATGTAGTACTTTACATTTATCTGCATTGAAACTCATTTGCCAAATTTGGGCCCAACATGACAATTTATCTAGATTGTGTTGCATATCGTCAACTTGAGAGTACGCTATTTGCAATTTTTGTATCGTCAGCAAATTTTGAGATTGTACAGGTGAGACCCTCATCTATGTCGTTGATGTAAATTAGAAAGAGAATTGGTCCTAGTACCGATCCCTGTGGTACCCCACTACTTGCATTGGTCCATTTAGATGCCTTACCGTTTATGACTACTCTTTGCTTTCTGTCGCTGAGCCAATTTTCTATCCATTTCAACATACCGTCTTGTATTCCATGCGCTTTTAGTTTTAGCAGTAAACGTTTGTTGGGAACTTTGTCAAAGGCCTTTTGAAAATCAAGGTATATAATATCTACAGCTTTACTCTCATCGTAAGGTTGAAGATATCGTGGAAGAAGTCTAAGAGGTTTGTTAAACAGGAACGTTTTTTACGAAAGCCGTGTTGAGTATCTTTAAGTATGTTATTTTCCTCTAAGTGATTTACGAGTCCGTCTCTTATGACCGTTTCTAGTATTTTACATACAACTGAGGTTAAGCTAATTGGACGATAGTTACTGGGTAGGGATTTGCTGCCTTTTTTGAGTATCGGTGTTACGTTGGCTAGCTTCCACTGATCAGGCATACTTCCAGACTGCAAGGATTTATTGAATAGTAATGTCAGTGGTTTGGAGAGCTCATCCTTAGCTTCCTTTAGAACTCTAGGCGAGATTGTATCAGGTCCAGGCATTTTATATACCTTGAGTTTATCTAAACAGTTCAATACTTCTCTCTCCGTAACGGTGATATTGCTTAGAACATCTGAATTATCAATCTGAATCGGCGATGGTGTAGGGATATCACTGAGGTCTTCTGTTGTAAAAACTGATGCAAAGAAGGTATTGAGGGCATTACTCATTTGTACTTCGTTTTTGGTGTATTCTCCATTTTCATCGACATCGTTGTGTTGTTGTTATACGTATTTATTTAATGTATTTGTTTGTTTTTGCTTTGCTGTGTTTTGTTCGGTTTATTTCCATTTGTGTTGTTTATTTTACGATTTATTTAATTGATGAAGTTTCTTATCGTGTTTGTTTATGACAGTTGAATTGCTCAGCATTGCTCATGACCATTGACCAATTTGGTGATAGAGCAGGAGATTGTATTACTGGACCGGTAATTAGGTGATCATGGGGTTAAATCTCAACATTACATGCATTATATTTGAACTGTAATTAGTTTATGTTCCATTCTATTGCTATTGTCTTCATATCTATCAATTTTCATATTGTTCTTATTTTATATGCTGCAAAAGTAACAGTTAAATTATGAAATTTGAGATTATGTAAAGTTTGAAAGACATAGGCTAAATATCGTACGGTAAAAACAGGTAAAAGTTGGTAGCCTGACAATAATAATTCTCTCCGTGAAGTGCCTGCCAGTAAGCGGGACGGGCCAATATATCCCAGCGCCGAAATCACCACTGTTGTTTTCAGAGCTTTAAACGGTACCAAGTATATTATATAATTTAACTTATACTTTTTTCTTGGGTCATCTGATTGAAAAAACACAGATACGTCCTTAGTTATTATAATACTGGCGAAGTTAAGCTCAATGTCAACTGTTACTTAGATTGTTTTGGACTAGACATGTTCAGGATAGTTTATCTAACCTTGTGTTAATACGATTTATTTGGTCTAATTGAAATATATTTAGTTAGTTAGGCTAGCTTAGTTAAGTTAGTTGAGTTAATTGAAATAGGACAACTTAAGGTTTCCTATGCTAGTTTGAGTAGATTTGGCTTGGTAGGTTAGTCTGGTTACTTAAGTCTAATAGGTTAGTTAATATGTATATGACTTGATGTTGGGGTAGAGGGGTGACACAAACAGAACTTGCATTACTATACCGTACACGGAATTACAGTATATCTTTGTTTTCAAATATTAGAAAAGATTATTATATCCTGATTATGTAAACAAAGATTATTATATCCTGATTATGTAAACAAAGATTATTATATCCTGATTATGTAAACAAAGATTATTATATCCTGATTATGTAAACAAAGATTATTATATCCTGATTATGTAAACAAAGATTATTATATCCTGATTATGTAAACAAAGATTATTATATCCTGATTATGTAAACAAAGATTATTATATCCTGATTATGTAAACAAAGATTATTATATCCTGATTATGTAAACAAAGATTATTATATCCTGATTATGTAAACAAAGATTATTATATCCTGATTATGTAAACAAAAATAATAAAATATATATTTATTGTGTGCATCAAAATTAGTCGCCATCTCTTCGCCTCCACCGGTCTGTCAGCACACACACACACACCGGTCTGTCAGCACACACACACACACATATATATATATATATATATATATATATATATACATACATATACACAAGCTTATGCACCATAATATAGAAACTATATATTTTATACAACATCCTTTGCTTTGATCTACGGCGACTATAAATCAACAATTGGCCTCATAAATGGATTAGCAGGTCCAGTTTGATAATAGGAAAATATCAGCTCTACATTTCCGGTCATATAAATAATTGTAAAGTTTAATATTACAGTGAGTTTGGTTAACAGCAATATACAAGTCTGACATAAAAGATAATTTTTGTGAAGGTTAGTTTGTGTGTTGCTCTCACGAGTTGGGGAGTTTTTAAATACGATTATCTTAATTTTGTTTGTTGATATGTTTTATTTTAATTGTTCAATCAGTGGTCGTATACATATAGGCAATAACATTAATTATACTGAATATTTGTATTATTAGAGTTTATGTAATTTCAAATTTACATTACCAGTACCGGTACTTGTTAAAAATGTTCATGGAGGTTGTAATTGAAAAAGATAAATTGAAAATACTGAACTATATTTGTTGTTTATAGAATAATTCGTTTAATTTAGTGATTTAATCAACATGATACTAACTTTACTTGGCCTTGGAATCAAACGATAGTTAAGGAATATTAATTTGTGATTGTTGTTCACATGCCATTGATAATTGACTATGGCTATTATATACGGTATTATGAATGTTATTGTTCACGTTCTTCACTCTATATACGGTATTATAAATGTTATTGTTCACGTTCTTCACTCTATATACGGTATTATGAATGTTATTGTTCACGTTCTTCACTCTATACTACAATTATTAATTCATCGAAAGTTGATTGATTGCATACAAATTTAGTATGCGTCTGTTGCAAATATCACAAGTGAAGACATCAAGCAACACAACGAAATTCATTTAGGCCTTGATGAATATGGTGAAATATAAATACACAACATGGGACGCTTTTATTCAGTGATTTTCAAGAGATACACTTATAGTTAGTTTAAAACTGACATTGTGAAATGGAAGTCATGTTATCTTTGATTCTCAGTCTATTATGACTTAAGTTATAATTATCAGATAATATTATATTTTCAGTTAAATGGCATGAATGTAATCGCACGGGATACGGTGTGATTTGATTACCTTACCCATGCATCTGGTGTGGTTATCGTTATTCAACAGGAGAATGAACGATGAAACTCTGAAACTAATATTGCTTTGGAGCTTCAGTAAAAATATCTTTCCTTTCGCGGTCGCAGAATTGAGATTGGATATTGCATTGCAGATCCCAGGAAATTGATTTGGGCCGAGGAAATATTTAAATTGGAGAAGACTTTTGTCAGGTTCTAGTATACGTTTTATATGTACAGCACCATGAGGCAAGAGGCCAGTGGAGATACATCAAATGTTTAATCTGAAAAGTAAAAAGGGTTCATTTTGGTTTCAGAATTTTATTTTAGGGATAGAAGTTGTAGATAGGTGGATTGATATGTACTGTATATATTTGATAGACAGATACAAAGCAAGGGGAGGAGCTATTTTGTCTGCGTTTTGTTTGTTTGCTTAACGTGTGTGGAGGTGCTTGTTAATATTAGTGGTGTGTGTTTTTGCGTTGGCAAATAAAGCTCTGTGGTGCCTGGAGAGCTACCCTTGTTTGGTTTGTTTGTTAGAAAAACGTACAGTATATAGAGATTGTAGAACATAGACTATATTAAAGCAGTAGATTAAAATATATTTTATTTTTCAGTGTTTATTTTTCAGTATTTGTCAGTGAAGTAAACAAGCCGGCTGGTATTATCTACATCATAGGTAAGTACACTACTATTACTCCAGGAAAACAAAGAACAACTATATATTCTGGATTTAATACACCTTCTCAGCAAGTATATAATAACTATGGAGTTATATTTAAATTTGATAAATATTTACGGATAGTTTGAAGGTATTCACGATCTTGCATGTGATGAACCTAGTCAGTCGTTGAACTGATTCTCTAAGCACCATGATGAAAATGTGTAATAGCTATTGGTGCCATGGATGGTCGAACTGGTATGAGATGAATTTACACAGCAGCGAAATTACTGACCATCCTTAGAAAGGAAGTAGGCCCGAAATTACCTTAGAGATACTTTGAGATAAACTTGACTCCATTCACATTTCCTCTTACTTAGGCTGCTGTAATATTATTTTTATTAATCTCACCACACACACCCCCAATGAAATTAATTAAATTAATTAATTAATTAATTAAATCTCTAAATGAGATTTAGGTTATATAAAACGGGCTTCTTTCATTTCGTACATACTCCTCTCGACTTAGCTGATTGTAATAATACATATTACACTTTGATATTTATTACTTAATATTGAAAGCTGCACCCTCTACTTCCATGTATTAAGGTAATTGGGACTGAAAGCCAATCTCGTAATTACATTCAATGGTTTAGTATGACCTTTTGAATCAAATATACGGGCAACACTATATATCTTTCACAATCCACTGAATTGTTGAAATGAGAAGCTGAAGCTGAAAATCGGATTTTTGTTTTCGTTTTTTATTTGTCCCATATATTTATTATATCTACCTTCGGCATGTATCTATCATTCTTGAATATGTGCCTCTGCGTGTAAGTGTCAGCCAATAGGCCTTTTGCAGATTTTCCAATTGTTTTATGTGAGCGATCTCTCTCTCTCTCTCTCTCTTCTCTCTCTCTCTCTCTCTCTCTCTCTCTCTCTCTTCTCTCTCTCTCTCTCTCTCTCACTCTCTCTCACTCTCTCTCTCTCTCTCTCTCTCTCTCTTCTTTCTTCTCTCACTGAGTCTTTTTACCCCCTTTAGCGTTCTCTATTCACTAGTTTATGTCGCCTTCAATGTGAGTGAGTGAGTGTGTTTGTGTGTGAGTGAGAGAGAGAGAGTATTGAATGACCCTGCTGACAAAATACGTGGTTATGTATCTGGTCTAGCAAGTCAGTGATCCCAAGCTTAAAATAATGAGGATGTGTCTATTGTAAATACTATAGACATATGATATTGACTTACGTAATGCATTCCTTACACCAAATTATGAAAATGAGATTATAAAAGGTTGAAAGAACTATAGTATAATCTGCCACGGTAAAGCAAAAGCAGATGGTAACACGACAATAATTGTAGCGTTAAGTGCCTGCCAGTAAGTGGGGGGACAATATTTACCAGCGCCGAAATTACCACCAGTTTTATCAGCGCTGTGAACGGTACCCAACTTTATTTTAGAATGTATCGTTAATTTTCTTCTGGATCGTGTGATGGACATGTTAAGTTCCGTGCTTCGGTAACCGTGTTTTGTTAAGCTGGCTGTCACCTGTCGTTTAGATTAGTTTGTCCTACTTATGTTTAGAATATTTTAGCTGAATTTGTGGCAATATGTTATTTTATTTTATTTTTTATTTGTATTTATATTTGTTTTTATTTTTTTTTGGGGGGGTGGGTTAGGATTGGTAGGGTAGGATATGAGTTGGAACGGTATATCTATCAGCGTATTGTCTATACACAAACATAATAATTACATAATACATAAACACAGTATACAGTACATCCATACCTTGATATACTTCCTCCCACAATACTAATGAACTCAACCGGTCATTATTCTTGTAAAACAACAGACCCAATAACAGTACTTGTACTATGATCTATTGTGACCCTAAATCAACCATTGACCTCATATATGGAGTATCACCTTCAATTTGATGTCCAGAATATATCAGCCTTGTTTATTTACGGAAGAATAATAAGTTCCCGAAATGTAATCCGACCATTGGTCCAGTTAAAGACGGTTAGATTAGGTTAAGTTAAAATAAGATGAGAGGTTAAATTATGTTAGTTTAGGGTACTTAAGAGTAGGATAGGATGAGATAGGACAGATTAGTATAACTATTTATATATGAAATTTTGAAATGAAGTTGCATGATAGGTGTTGACGGTAAAATTATTGATGTGGTAACTCCATAATACTATAAGTCAGCCTGACGTCATCACGACTTGGCTCCTGGGGGTCCTCGCACACACACACACCACACACACACTCGCAGAGTCACCTAGCCTCAGTTGCCTATTGGCATTCGTGTAGGGCGGAGTGGCATATGGTCTTGTACTCTCCTTACTTAAATGATGTAATCCTCTGCGTTTTGCCTGAATGAAGTAATTCAGTTGTTATAATATATCGTAGTCAAGGAGGTACGCTAGGTCTTTTCCTAAGTTATATACAATACAATAATATTGCCAAATTATAAGTTATCACACTAAATTTACAATATAGTAATTTTAATAAAGGTTAAATCCAAGGGAAGTGTAGCTGTTTCTGCTCTCGAACCTGATTAAATGGGCGGGGGCGTGAGAGCGGAAGCTAAAAAGGACCGGGATTCAAAATTATTGCCAATGAATATGTTTAAGCCAAAGTGGTGGTGCGGTGGAGGGACACAGGAGGGTGGTGGTGGTGGGTGGAGGGGGGGGGGGGGGGGGACTGGTGGGTGGTGGTGGAGGGACACAGGAGGGTGGAGGTGGACTGGTGGCTGTAGGGTTAGTAGGAGGTTAGTAGTGTGATTGTATTATATCATTATCATACATGCGGAATTATTAAATATTTCATGGACAAATGGTACATATTATTCAGTGCATACCCACGTGCTTACTACAGACACACACACACACACACACACATACACACACACACACACACACACACACACACACACAGCCCGTAGCCTAGTAGGGTAGAGCTCTCGTCTCACACACGAGGGGTCGGGGGTTCAAGCCCCGGCCGAGCGGAGACAAATTGGGCTTGTCTCCTTTCATGTGTTAGCCTCAGTTCACCTAGCTGTAAATAGGTACCTGGAATAAGTGGACGACGTTGTGACGTCCCATCTGGGGTTGGCAAAAATGGTACAAGGCGAGATGGGTATCATATGGTTCACCTAAGCTGATGGCTACCTAAGCCTTCGGGCGAGACGGTACCGTCTATAGTGAGAATGGTACCATACAGATCCACCCTAAGCCTTCGTTTCCGATGTCGCCAATTGGCCAAAATACAGACTACACACACATCCACAGCCATTCCAACAGTACATAACACACTTAACATGCATTTCACGCAATACATTCCCAGTTAAGGAGGTGCGATAATAATGAGCTTAGCTCGCATTACGTGGATTCCCCTTGACGAACAAGTAACTGAGTAACACACACACACACACACACTTCAATAGTTATCATTGTTATAATTGAGAGTGAGAGTGAAAGTGAAAATTCTTGGGAGTAATAATTGATGACAAGCTATCTTGGTGTGAACATGTTAAACACACAAAAAACAAAATGTCTAGAGGTATACAGTAGGTATATTATGCAAGGCAAGAACAGTACCTCATACATCTACAATGGTAACTTCGTATAATTAATTTATACTTCCATATATAACATACGGTATAGAGGTTTGGGGTGCTCTCTTGTGCTCTCTTGACAACCACAATGCATGTAATAGAACTTCTGCTAAACCCTCAAAAGCAATGAAAGCAAGTAACACTTTTCAATTTATGTTTGAAAAGTTTCTGTCCTGAACAGAGTTTCGCAAACCCATTAAATACTTTTACCGTGGGAATATTAATACAGCGCAGACATACTGGCACGGTGACAAATGTACCACCAACTGCAGTAATTTGTGGCGTAAATGTAATGATGTAATT
This sequence comes from Lithodes maja, assembly GCA_037953745.1. Classification (NCBI taxonomy): domain Eukaryota; kingdom Metazoa; phylum Arthropoda; class Malacostraca; order Decapoda; family Lithodidae; genus Lithodes; species Lithodes maja. The sequence goes on from JBAKBP010019473.1 coordinate 28,226, forward strand.
TTTAGTAACATTCCCTTGATACACATACAACAGTCAGGGTTTTCCCTCAGTCATTGATTCACTGTGTAAAGTTCATAATTCACTTGTGTATCAGCTGAGTGTAATGGCGATTGTACTAGGTGTTATTATAATACTTTATAGTTTATACTGTATTGTATTATTTTTTGTTCTGTGGTTGTGTCCGTAATCCCTGGATATGTATTCATTATTACATTTATTACACGTTCTCTCTCTCTCTCTCTCTCTCTCTCTCTCTCTCTCTCTCTCTCTCTCTCTCTCTCTCTCTCTCTCTCTCTCTCTGCACATACAAAAGGAAATCAAAGCACCGCGAGTCTTGTGAGTTTAGACATAAGGATAAGTACAACCAACGTTGCTTTTGTTGCCTGTCTTTTTTTTATTTTCTCACTTTAAAACTAAATCTAGAAACTATAATATATATAAAGGAGCAGTGTATATTTAAGACACTCGCATGATATGGTTGGTCTTCAGTAGCCTATAGTCAAAGATATAATTATAGAGTCGTGTTTGTTCATTGTTCAGGGAGACCTGGTTTAGTCTCCATAAATTGTAATGTCTTTTTATCAACTACTAGACAATTGTTTTATTCTTTCTCTCCGGATATCGTGTTTATTATTACTCGTCTGTAATGTAGGCCTACGCTGGGTGATTGTTTGTCTTATTAGTCAATCTTCTCTTGCTATGTGTGGGCGAGAGTAGGGCGATCAACCCCATCTGTGTGGATGGAAGCTAATTAGCTCCCCCTTGTATATCAGCGGCCTAACAGGGGAACGGTCACACAGTGAGGGTCATTTCGTTAAACTACTTGGAAAATTTCAGAATTCTAGCTCTCCAGAGATACCACAATCTCCTCTACGTTGACTAAGCGTTGGTTAGAAACTTGCTGAGTGCTATCTAGTTCCTTCCTTTATCTATGTCCTACAGTATATACCTCGTCGTAGACCTATTTTGTATGTCATTGTCCTCTCTGCCTGAGTTTATATTTGTTTTCTCTGTCATTGTCTTATGTTCTGTGTTGGGTTCCTCCCCCCATCTCTCTGTAAGGTCAGTGTGGGTGTAAAGGTTGAGATCCTTGACTGTCTAACATGTCCGTCACGTCCCTCCCAGCTTCTTTACCTTACATGTAACTTTAACACATGGCCTCTGACTTTCTCTAGGTTATACATTATTTATCTCCTGTGTCTTGCCACTGTCTGGGCACTTTCTTTCCTGACTGGCTGGTAAGATATATGCGCAGTATCTAATCCCTCACTCTTATTAGTTTAATTAATATTTATCTTTTTACTGCCTACTTATCTATCTCCTTTTCATCGTCTGTCTCTCCTATCAGTCTCTCGCTACTTTCAAGTTTTTTATCTACTTATTTTCAGTGCCTGCCTACGTATATATCTTATTTTGTCTATCTGTTATCTCTCCCTATTTTCACTTTTTTTACTGTACCGGTACGTTTCCAAATTGTTTTGTTATTTTGTATTTTCGTGTATGTTTGTGTGTGTGTGCTAGCTCAAATACCAGACACCATCAAAATTATACACCCGTACATTTCCCGACTATACTGTTTATTATGATAGTGGTGCTGCAGGTGAACCAAAGTCCAGGACCCCAGTTGGTCAACATTGTTGTCACGTTCCTCCTCCTTCACTCTCTCTCTCTCTTTATAGGCAGGTCATTTGAGCATAAATCCAAAGAAGTTATCCTAACCCTTTACAATTCCTTAGTCCGCCCTCTTCTGGAATACTGCGTTCAATCCTGGTGCCCTTATTACCAAAAAGATATAAACAAGCTAGAACGAGTTCAACGTAGAGTTACCAAAATGATACCTAGCCTAAAGAACAAACCATACGAAGAGCGTCTTAGAGAATTAAATCTATTTCCTTTAACCCAGCGCAGATTAAGAGGCGACTTAATTCAAGTGTTCAAAATCATCAGAGGCATCGACAATATGAACTGTAGTAAGTACTTCACTATCGACCAATCTAATTACACGCGGGCAAACGGTTGCAAAATTATTGGTAAATCTTTTAAATCGCACGAATCTAAGAATTTCTTCTTCAATCGAGTTGTCAACTTGTGGAATGGGCTTCCCCGAAACGTTATAGACTGCATCACCGTTGATTCATTTAAACTCCGCCTAGACAAATATCTCGCATCAAACCCGCGACTGACTGCGTTTGTAAATGAATAACTTTATTTTATCCCCCCCTCAGTTACTAACCCATCTGTCCTCTACTAACTTCCTAATCCTGCCACGGACATTAGTTCCAGGGCAGTAATTCCCTTTCCAATGTTCCCTTACCCACTCTAAACCACTGTTTGGACACTTGATCCTCAGTGTTTTGGAGGACAAGCAACCTAGAAGGGTCACTAGACCTGTTGTTGCTTGATTTCCTTTGTACTCCTTTGTACTCCTTTGTACTCTCACAGACAACACTCACGACTGTCCACTCTGGCTCCTAGCTCGTATCTCTTACTTTATACCTCCTTTCTGTCTTATATTGTCTTTCTCTTTTACTTATGAATATGTTGGTCTGTCTCTCTTTATCTCTTTACATATATATTTTTGAGTGACTGTTTCCTCCTTCTACCTTACAATATATTCTTGTCATGTTTCTCTGGTTTTACTCTCACATGCACCTTTAGCTTCACTCTTCACTCTGAAACTCTTGCTCTTTTGGTTTATAATTTTCTCTGTATGCTTGGCTCCTGTTTTATTTGCTTTGTCTATCCTTATCCGTACCCTCCCTACTTCCCTCTCTCGCCTAGCACATTAGCTTCGCCCTCTGCAATTCACTCTGAAACTCTTGACTATTTTGGTATATAATGTCCTTTTACTGTTCACCTCCTTTGTGTTTTAAAGATAACTTCTTTTAAAAATACATGTCTCGGTCTGTCTGAGTGTCTCCCAGGTATCCAACATTCTCGCCACGTCTCTCCTGCTTTACTCTCGTTTGCAGCTCGAACCTGACACAACACTGTAAACTTTGTCTTTATTGCTGTGTGGTGTAACCTTCTAATATTCTTCTTGCACTCGATCGGACATGCAGTGATGATATTTATAATTACATTTTCCCCGCTGCTGTTGTAGTTTGCAGGCTTATGATCATTCTTCTATCGTCCATCTAGATAGGCTCAGGCAGTCGGGGCCACTGCCTGAGCCCAGCAGGTGCATGAACAGGCTTGATGAAGCTATAAATAATAATGTTAAGTTCAAAGATATCAGGAGTACTCACTTTCTGGGAGAATTATGCCGTAGATAACTCGGCATGAACTTGTATGAAAAGGAGAAAGTGGTTAGATAATGTAAGATACAATTATTTTTTCGTTGAGACCAAGTTAGAGTTTGACCGGGTTCTCCTATTGGCTAATTAAATTATGTAGTCAGCAGACTTGTCTTGTAGTCTCTGCAAGGGGTGTTTCAGCTTATAAAGTATTTATAAAGTACTCATGTTTGTCTGGCTCAGAATGTTTAAATTGAACAACAAAGATAAAGAAGGTACTATACATTCCATGTGATTACTTTCAACAACTACTTCCTCTTTCCCTTTGTTTTATTAATAAAATTAGATGCATGCTCTTTTACTATCTTCTCCATCTTCTGTACCACCATCACCTGTCATCTCCTCTTGTCTTGAAATACAATATAGGCTCGTCAAAAAGGCTATACAAATATTTTGTACAGGCCCTGGGGAAGTGGCTGAGAGAGAGAGAGAGAGAGAGAGAGAGAGAGAGAGAGAGAGAGAGAGAGAGAGAGAGAGAGAGAGAGAGAGAGATCATGAATAAAGAGAACACGAGTATATTTATATGGGAGCCAACGGTGGAAACATTGGTAAAACGAAATCTATTAAGCCCCCTATGAAAGAAAAAGGCTAGCAAATTGAACAATGACTACATAGGACGAAAATGAACAACATAACTGAAGTACCATAGTTCTTAAAATTTGTGATGCACGAGAACACAACAATGTAATAACACCATCTCTCCTTCTACAAACCTGATACTCTCTTCCTCACCGAAACTCAGGTGTCTGTAGCAACATCCAGAAACCCCTTCTCTGTATCCTCCTACTTTCTCTATCCTAGTTTCAAAGCCAAAGGCGGATGTTGTGCATATGTGCACAACAAACTCACTTGCTCTCGTGTTCCCGATTTCGACTCCTCTGAATTCTCTACTTTATGGCTCAAACTTTCCTATCATTCTCTTACTAAATATTTCTGTGCTGTCTATCTTTCCCCCTAACTCTACCAACTTTCCCAAATTCTTTGACTATCTAAACTCTACAGTGGAACACATTCTATCCATTTCTCCTTTCTCAGAAATCTCCATCTTAGGAGATTTCAATGTTCACCACTGCCAATGGCTCTGCTCTCACACTACTGACCCACCTGGTGAACAAGCCTACGTCTTTTCTATCATAAATGACCTAGAGCAGTTAGTTCAGCAACCCACCCGTATCCCGGATCGCATCGGAAATCGGCCCAACATTCTTAACTTGTTTCTAACTTCTAACTTTCTTCTTATACTGTCGATCTTTTCTCTCCTTTGGGCTCCTCCGACCATAAGCTTATCTCTGTCAACTGTCCTATCTCTCCAGTACGGTCACCCGATCCTCCTAGCCGGCGGCGCTTGAGGCACTTTGGCGTTGCCGACTGGGAGGCTCTCCGGCAGTACTTCTTTGATTTCCCATGGAATGATTTCTGCTTCCGTGGCCGGGGACCATCGGAGAGTGCTGAATGCATTACCGAGGTAATCCAATCGGGCATGGAAGCATACAGTCCATTCTCTTTTTCTCAGACTAATGCTAAAAAATCTTGGTTTACTCACGCCTGTTCTACTGCTGTCCACAATAAGGAGGAAGCATTCAAACGGTACCGATGCCTTAAAGCTCAAGACTCTCATTCTTCCTATGTTTCTGCCCGGAATCAAGCCAAATCTGTTCTTCGACTTGCCAAACACTCTTTCATCAATAATAAATGCACTGAACTATCCAACTCTAGCTCTTCCCAAGCTTTCTGGCATCTAACGAAAAACCTCTTCAACAATTTCTCTTCCTCGTCTTTCCCTCCCCTTTTCCATTCTGATGGCACAACCATCACTTCTTCCTCTGACAAAGATAAACTCTTCGCTCAAACTTTTGCTAGAAACTCCACCTTGGATGATTCCGGTGCTATTCCTCCCTCTCCACCCTCCTCTCTCTTAATTATGCCTCATATCGTAATCTCTTCTAAAGATGTACTTTCTACCCTCTCTGGGCTTAATACTAAAAAGGCGTACGTTCCGGCGTTCCGGACGGTGTTCCTCCTGTTGTTCTCAAAAACTGTGCTTCCGTGCTGACCCCCTGCCTAGGCAAACTCTTTTGTCTCTGTCTATCCTCTAACGTCTTCCCTTCATGCTTTAAGTTTGCTGACATTCAACCTGTCCCAAAGAAGGGTGACCGCTCTCAACCCTCCAACTATCGTCCAATTGCTCTTATCTCATGTCTTTCTAAAGTTTTTGAAACTAATCTTGCTTCTAAATTTCTTAAGCATTTCTCTTCTCATAATCTGTTCTCAGATCGCCAGTATGGCTTCCTTAAGGGTCGCTGTACTGGTGATTTTCTTTCATATCTTATTAACTCTTGGTCATCCTCCTTTTGGGACTTCGGTGAGACTTTTTCTATTGCACTAGACATATCGAAAGCCTTCGATAGAGTCTGGCACAAATCTTTAATTTCTAAACTACCATCCTTCGGTTTCTATCCCTCCATCTGTTCCTTTGTCTCTAATTTCCTTTCCGGCTGTTCCATAGCCGCGGTTGTGGACGGCCATTGTTCACTTCCTCACCCTATAAACTCCAGTGTTCCTCAGGGCTCTGTCCTCTCTCCTATTCTCTTCCTAATTTTTATAAATGATCTCCTCAACTGTACCTCAATTCCCATCCATTCATACGCAGACGACTCAACCTTACACTACTCCATTAGTTTTTCAGAACGCCCCAGCCAGCAATCCCTCAACGACAAACGTAATGAAGCCATATAACTCTTAAATTCTGATCTAAATACTATCTCCAATTGGGGCAGAGAAAACCTTGTTACCTTTAATGCTTCCAAAACCCAATTTCTCCATCTATCTACCGCCCGCTCTCAGTTGGAAGGACCATATTACCAGTCTTGCTAAGGCAGCCTCCCAGAAGCTAAGTGTGCTCAACCGCCTTAGGGGGGTTCTTTTCCCCTGCACAGCTTCTTGCTCTGTACAGGGGCATAGTGCGTCCTTGTATTGAGTATTGTTCACATGTGTGGGGAGGTTCCTCTCACACCGCTCTCCTAGACAAAGTTGAAAGGAAGGCCTTTCGTATCATTAACTCCCGTCCACTCACCAACTCTCTGCAATCTGTCTCTCTCCGCCGCAATGTTGCATCTCTCTCGCTATTCTATCGCTACTATAATAATCAGTGTTCCTCAGAGCTTTCCCAGTGTATACCACCTCCTTTACGTAGGGCACGTGGTACCCGTCTTGCAACTCAATCCCACCCCTACTCTGTGCAACTCTCCAACCCGAGAGCGAAACGTTACTCTCAGTCTTTCTTCTACTCAACAGCTGAGCTCTGGAACTCTCTCCCAGAATCAGTCTTTCCCTCTTCCTATGACTTAAATTGCTTCAAACTCCGTGTCTCCAGGCATTTTGGCTCGAACGTCCCTTGATGTTGGCCCTGTCACTCTTTCAACTATGGGGGAGGCACTCGCTATAGGCAGTTCTGCCTTTTCCCTCCCACAATCACATAGACAAAAAAAAAAAAAAAGGCAGAACAAGAGAGCCAAAAGATAAAGAGTGGCTCCGGTGTGAAGGACTTGACAGGGGAGCTACTGAAAGTGACTCCAGAAAAAAATTGAGGGGAACAAATATGATGGAATGTAAAAACAAAAATATTAAAAGTAAACAAAGTTAATAGAGGAATAGAATGGAAAGGTGAAATTATTAATGGCATGTGGGGGACAATATTTCGCAAATACATTTTTTCTAATGCACTCTTCTCGTTTAATTTTGTATTCTCTCTCTCTCTCTCTCTCTCCTCTCTCTCTCTCTCTCTCTCTCTCTCTCTCTCTCTCTCTCTCTCTCTCTCTCTCTCTCACATAGAGAAAGACCTGTATGTGTTCAATAGCCAATTGAGATAGTTGGTACTGTTCTCCTTTGATTCCTAGAGGTCCTTAACCCTTCCTACCCGGGCAGTCTTACCCAAGGACGGTCGCCCGTACCCGGGCAAAATGGCTGAAAAACGTCTAGGCCTAGGCTACCGTATTTATGTTTATTTTCACTGCTAGAACTTTCCCACTCATCTATAATTGTAGTACGGTTTTCAATCTGTATTTTGGCGTTGAGTAGAGCTCTGTAAGTCAACTGGTTCAGTTGTGATGACGATTTCAGTGGAGCAAATATTGCAGAAATGTTGCCAATATGGGGGCTTTTCAGACACTAATTTCGTCTTACGTCAGAACAATAACATTGAAGAGTCTTCTCCTTCTTGTTTTCGGAGGTGCGGTGACGCAACGCTTGGGTTTGTTGACATACTATACGTCGTACGCACGGCATTCAGACCAAGCTTAATTAGGCTATTAACCTAAGAAGTGCGCATGGGGGTAATTAGACACCTCTCCCTGTGCGCATGTATTTGAGGTGTTTCCGTCACTAAAATATTAATTGTACCATTAATAGCATTAATACTTATCCATATGCGCCTATTATGGGTTGATTATAAAGGTATTAACCTGAAACAACAATAAAACGAGTGAAAACAGCGTTTGGATGGTCAAAATCGGAGATATAGCCCGCGAGTTGTATAATGTATGGGTGAGGCAAGCTGCTTTCCCGCCAATTTCCCCCAAGGCCACTGAGACACAGTCGAACGATACTCTCTCTCTCTCTCTTGCATTCGCTTGCTATCAGTGATGACCACACCCTGCAACCGGCTTTCTAATGTTAGCACGAAAATATACCTCAGAATAAGGGAATAACAGGGAAAATAGGTGATAACTGAAGGAGAGGAGGAAAGTGGGGAAGGAGGGGAGGTAGAGGACTGAGATTTTGCATGGCCCAGGGGCCAAACAAAAAATAAATAAAAAAAAAAAAATCGATGTCAAAAGTTGATTTTTTTTTTCTCTGACTCTTAAGAGTCTTCCCGCAGTCCGCCGGGGGAACTCTTAAGAGTCTCCCCGCAGTTCCCGGGTTAAGCTGCCGCCTTAGGTAAGGCAGACCGGGTAGCGGGCCTTATTCCGAGCTGTCCTTACCTAAGGTAGGCCGGGTAGGAAGGGTTAAGCTGAACAAAATCGTCTGATGATACCCAGCATATTATGCAAATGGGGTCATCGTGTCGAAGGGGTTAATTTACAAATATTTTTTCCCACACACACACACACACACACGCGCACGCAGACATCCACACACTCACACGTGGAATAGAAACAAAGTGCGAGGAAAATTGTCACCTAAACTACGATATTAGAAGAGCGAAAAGAAGGTGTTAAGAAAAGTTATTGGGTCAAGGAAGTCGGTGAGGAAGAGAGAGAAAGAGAGTGTGTGTGTGTTTTTTTTTGTTTTGTTTTTTTAATTTGAGTGAGGGAGACAAAAGGCAGAACTGCCTGTAGCGAGTACCTCCCCCATAGTTGAAAGAGCGACTGGGCCAAAATCAAGGGACGTTCAAGCTGTGTGTGTGTGCATGCATGGGCGTGTAGAGAAAAGGGTGAGGATGAGCGGGTGGCTGTAAATGTTGTTGTTGTTGTTCCCCAAGCTGCCTGGCCGAACAGCCCCAAGGCCCCGAGCAAGGCCAAGGCCATAACCGAGCGCCCCCACAGAACCCTCCCTGCCGACCACAATAAAGCCTGGGTGACCGAAGCCACTCCATGGCGGGGAGCTGAGGAGGGAGCAGAAACACCCGGGAAACCAAAGATCCACCCAGGGCCCTGTGCCCCTCAGCAATTATGAAGAGAAAGTTGAGGGGCAAAGGAAAAATGTGACGCTTTGGCTTCCAATCTTGGTAGATTGGGAGGTCAATCCAGGGAAGAGACGCCGTCACATGAGATCTAGAAAATATATAAGTAAAAGGAACAGTCAGACTAAGCTATGAGTATGGCAGAGATCGCTCAGTTCTCACTCTGATAGACCAGCCCATCACCACTGTAAATGTTGAAAGTTATGGTGACAATTTATGTTACCGTACCCCTATTTGGTCCGAGAAAAGTTTTTTGGGGTCTACCATGTTTCCTTCCATTAGTTTGGAGATTTCAAGACATTTCACCCAATTAGATTGGCGATAATAAGACGGTTCATTCCATTCAGGTGTCGATATTTTTTTCTGGGCGAGCAATAGCTAGTCTGTAACTTAGAAGGAATCAGCCTTCGGCCAGGATATTTGTCCATAACAAATGTAAACATTTGCTTGAAGGGTGTCTGAGTGGACATTTAGTTAGGAGGTAGTCTGGGAAGGCGTTTATGTTAGCCTGGGGGACAAACTAATATATATTGCTCGAAATTGCAAAAGTAAACAAAATTCTCAATAATAATAGAACAATTTATCATAATAACCCACAATACGTCGGAGCAGCTAGTGTTAATGCAGTGAGGGCAGGTGAGTTAACCCTTTCAGTACACCAGGATGGGTTCTTTACTTTTATTACCAGTATGGTTATTATTAAACCATGTTATTAAGGTTGGAAAGGATCTATGAGTGTCTATGGTTAATTTGAGATAGATTATAACACAGGGATTGCTAGAGGTCTTTCTGAAGCTGTATAAAGTAGTTTAGTAATGTCAAAAATAGATTAATCATACACCAATTTATTAACATGATCAATATACACGGACCAGGTGTAATATTATTGTAATCATGCGTATGATCGGGGTTCCGGTACAACTTGCAAATGTTGACGAATTTCAAGTTGTCGTGCACAGACCTCCAGGAATATAATATTAATGATTGTGGCTGCCTTGAGATGGTTGAAGGTGATAGTATATTATGTGTGTGTGTGTCTATGTGAGAGAGAGAGAGAGAGAGAGAGAGAGAGAGAGAGAGAGAGAGAGAGAGAGAGAGAGAGAGAGAGAGAGAGAGAGAGAGAGAGAGATTCAGATTCAGATTCAGATGGAGACAATGATTACTTCATGACACTAGTAGAAGAAGTGGCATAGAGAAGTCAGAATAACAGAAGAGAGAAAAGAGTTAAAATGAAAAATGTTGGAAGTATAAAAGGACGCGGGCAAATTATTAATAGACTTGAAAGTTGGAGAGTCAAGGAATGAGTCGAAGAACAGAGGAAGACGGGATCTATATAATATTTTCGATTGTCTGTGTGTGTGTCTGTTCTTTATGCATGACCACATATTTTAAGCTAGAGCGTTCATACTTTGTATGCATAGTAAGGGGGTCCCTAGGCAGGGTTTAGTGAAAAAATAGAATTCCCCAGGGTGAAAGGGCCGGAGAAAATGGGCGCGAAATCGGAAAAATTGCCTTTGGGGCAGAAGGAGGCCTCCGATCGAAAAGGTGTATGGAACGAAAGTTTTTCGCAGCCCCCCAAAATGGGGGTACCGATGAGGTCAGATCCAAAATCGGAGGTTATTTAGCGGCCGAAATCGAGGTCACCGTTTAATGAGGCACAGGGAGGTCGAGGCCGGTGATTATGGTAGTAGTAGTATTGTGATGATTGTGGTAGTAGTGATTGATAATGATGATTATGGTAGTAGTAGTGGTGGTAGTAGTGATGGTGATTATGGTGATTTCCCGGGCAACGCCGGCTACCCCTGCTAGATGATTGTAGTAGTAGTGATTGATGATGGTGATTATGGTAATAGTGATGGTGATTATGGTGGTACAGTATTATTACCCGGGCAACGCCGGGTACCCCTGCTAGTAAATTAATAATAGCGATTTCAGAGGGGGGAGAGAGTGAGTGTGCATATACGTACGTGCGCGCATGCGTGTGTGTAGGCAGGAAATATGTGTGTGTGTGTGTGTGTGTGTGTGTGTGTGTGTGTGTGTGATATTAGCAAGAGGAACCAATAGGTCAGAGGTGAGAGAAAAGATGACGTCCCCGACAAAGATAAAGGAAGATAGAAAGAAATATTGACTGGACGCATTATGAAGGAAGTACAAAGGAAATCAAGCAACAACAGATCTAGTGACTCTTCTAGGTTGCTTGTCCTCCAAAACACTGAGGATCAAGTGTCCAAACAGTGGGTAAGGGAACATTGGAAAGGGAATTACTGCCCTGGAACTAATGTCCGTGGCAGGATTAGGAAGTTAGTAGGGGACAGATGGGTTAGTAACTGAGGTGGGGATAAAATAAAGTTATTCATTTACAAACGCAGTCAGTCGCGGGTTTGATGCGAGATATTTGTCTAGGCGGAGTTTAAATGAATCAATGGTGATGCAGTCTATAACGTTTCGGGGAAGCCCATTCCACAAGTTGACAACTCGATTGAAGAAGAAATTCTTAGATTCGTGTGAGTTAAAAGATTTACCAATAATTTTGCAACCGTTTCCCCGCGTGTAATTAGATTGGTCGATAGTGAAGTACTTACTACAGTCCATATTGTCGATGCCTTTGATGATTTTGAACACTTGAATTAAGTCGCCTCTTAATCTGCGCTGGGTTAAAGGAAATAGATTTAATTCTCTAAGACGCTCTTCATATGGTTTGTTCTTTAGGCTAGGTATCATTTTGGTAACTCTACGTTGAACTCGTTCTAGCTTGTTTATATCTTTTTGGTAATAAGGGCACCAGGATTGAACGCAGTATTCCAGAAGAGGGCGGACTAAGGAATTGTAAAGGGTTTGGATAACTTCTTTGGATTTATGCTCAAATGACCTGCATATAAAGCCAATTATTTTGTTTGCCTTCTTAACAACTTCTGAACATTGTTGACTCGGTTTTAGGTTACTCGATATTGTTACTCCCAGATCGGTTTCTCTGTTTACATTCTTAAGCTGAGTGCCATTCATCGAATAGTTTTCTTTCTCATTTGGGTATCCGATATGTAGTACTTTACATTTATCCGCATTGAAACTCATTTGCCAAATTTGGGCCCAACATGACAATTTATCTAGATTGTGTTGCATATCGTCAACTTGTTCTTTTGAGAGTACGCTATTTGCAATTTTTGTATCGTCAGCAAATTTTGAGATTGTACAGGTGAGACCCTCATCTATGTCGTTGATGTAAATTAGAAAGAGAATTGGACCTAGTACCGATCCCTGGGGTACCCCGCTACTTACATTGGTCCATTTAGATGCCTTACCGTTTATGACTACTCTTTGCTTTCTGTCGCTGAGCCAATTTTCTATCCTTTTCAACACTCCGTCTTGTATTCCATGCACTTTTAGTTTTAGCAGTAAACGTTTGTGGGGAACTTTGTCAAAGGCCTTTTGAAAATCAAGGTATATAATATCTACAGCTTTACTCTCATCGTAGAGGTTGAGGATATCGTGGAAGAAGTCTAAGAGGTTTGTTAAACAGGAACGTTTTTTACGAAAGCCGTGTTGAGTATCTTTAAGTATGTTATTTTCCTCTAAGTGATTTACGAGTCTGTCTCGTATGACCGTATGACCGTTTCTAGCATTTTACATACAACTGAGGTTAAGCTAATTGGACGATAGTTACTGGGTAGGGATTTGCTGCTTTTTTTAATATCGGTGTTACGTTGGCTAGCTTCCACTGATCAGGCATAGTTCCAGACTGCAAGGATTTATTGAATAGTAATGTCAGTGGTTTGGAGAGCTCATCCTTAGCTTCCTTTAGAACTCTAGGCGAGATTGTATCAGGTCCAGGCGTTTTATTTACCTTGAGTCTATCTAAACAATTCAATACTTCTCTCTCTGTAATGGTGATATTGCTTAGAACATCTGAATTATCAATCTGAATCGGCGATGGTGTAGGGATATCACTGAGGTCTTCTGTTGTAAAAACTGATGCAAAGAAGGTATTGAGGGCATTACTCATTTGTACTTCGTCTTTGGTGTATTCTCCATTTTCATCGACTAACGGTCCAACAGTTGAAGTAACTACTTTTTTCTTTCTGATATAACTATAGAATTCTTTTGGGTTTGTTTTACTTTGATTCGCAATATGTAACTCTAAGGTCTTTTTACTTTGCTTAATTAACTTTTTGGCATTGCGTCGTAGCTCTACAAATTTCACCCGTTCTTCGTAATTTTGTGAGGATTTTAATCTATCATTAGCAATTTTTTTTAGCAAACAGGCAGTTTGAAATATCTTTATTCCACCATTTGGGCTTATTATTATGGCCAGGACGCCGTATTTTCGATGGTATGCAGTCTTGCACTGGATTCAATTTGATTATATTTAATCGGTGACAAATTAGCTAAAATTTATCATTATATGCTAGGCTTGATGGGTTAGGTTTATTTGTATAATCTGCATAGGAATGATCTAATTGGAGTTCCTATTATTTACATACAATATAACTATGAAAGTACAATTGTAAATCTAGAGAGAGAAAGAGAGAGAGAGAGTGAGTGAGTGAGTGAGTGAGTTGTGAGTTTCGGGGGAAGGAGTGGTTCCTGTGATGTCCCCAAGCTAGTGTGTTATGGTACAGGTGACTTCGTTAATTACAGGTGTGGTGGACTGGCGCAAAAGTACCTGGACAGTCTCTCAGGGACACACTATTGGTCAGGTATTCTTTCAAGGGAGTAACTTAGCACACAACTTACACATTATGGTATCATTGTAGACACCTGGTCTCGCCCTTCATACATTACTAATTATAACTGTAGAGACGAGAGTTCTTTTCTAGGTTGGCTAAAATTGTCAAGCATTAGCTAATATAATATACCTGAAAAAGGTTCCATTTGAATTGAAAACATATTTATGTAATCATTAAAGTCTTAAGCCTACAATACGAGCAATGTAATGGACTCAGACGATATTCAAGTAAAAAAATACGATATATTTATTTAATCCGATCCAATAACGCGGATGTATTATATTTACAAGCAATATATCGGACAAAGATACTAGAAGTCAGTAAAAGGATTTATTAAGTGTACTGTATAATCCATATAGATACATTATGGGTTATATACCTGCCAATACAATAGCTATACAAGTGTCATCACAGTCAATATAGTTGATATATGAGGGCGGGGACAATACCGTCGCCTTGACAATATCGTCTAGTGGTAGCGTAATGACAACATCTGTATACACTAGCAGCCATGTTGTATACATTGTGCTATCATCCTAGTGTGTTTAAATTGATGGGTGTTTTTTTAAGGTATTATATAATATCTATCTATCTATCTATATGCTCAGGCCCAATCCCCATTTTGGGGGTAGCCGACTCAAGACAGAGCAAGAACAGGGAAAACATAAAAACAACATATAACAAAAAATAAACACAGATAAAAAACACAAACTCACACACATCCAGGTCACCCAGGAGAAGACCCAGAGACCAGGGTTACCAAGGTCGCTCCAGCACTCCCCCGGCCCCTGACCACCCGGAGAGGTTCCGATCTCGGCAGGCAGACATGCAGCGGAGCCAAAGCTACAAGCCTCCCACCACACTTCCAGGCACACCCTTCATATTAATCGTCTCCCCGGGCCAGGCGCCTGATGGACTATTATCTAGTCCAACTTGCGCCCGACCCCTTACTCCAAATGACCACGTGTTCACTCAACTATTCACAAGCATTCTCCATTCACTCCTGTCCACCACCACTTCAGCATAATATACCAAATTCTAATTATTTAAAGCGAGTTCTACCAATATTGTTCTGCATGTTATGTGCGTTTCAACATCTGGCAGAAATGTCCAAAGTGCTGATCAAGCGAAACATAATGGCATCTGTCACAAAATCAATTTTTCCACCCGTGCAGCCCTGGGAAGCTGCTGAGATCCAGTGAGGGGTATGCAACATGGAGGCTGTAAATAATATATGTGGCAGGAATCTCTCCCTACAGATGTCCCATGATGGATAGTAACTACAACATACAGGTAATTGAACTGTTTGTGTCCCTTTACTGTCTCTCTATGGAGTAGGATTCCTGTGGGTGGATGAGTGGTTGTGGTTGGTTGTTGTGGATGGTGAAGTTATAGTACGGTAGTGGTTGTGTGGTTAGGGTTAGGGTTGGTGTGGTTGATTGTCGTGAATGGTTACAGTTTTGGGTGATCATGTGGCATTATATTGTCTCTTTGTTTGGTACGTATTGT
Organism: Lithodes maja; assembly: GCA_037953745.1. Classification (NCBI taxonomy): domain Eukaryota; kingdom Metazoa; phylum Arthropoda; class Malacostraca; order Decapoda; family Lithodidae; genus Lithodes; species Lithodes maja. The sequence continues at coordinate 43,435 of JBAKBP010019473.1, forward strand.
GTCCATAGGTATGTGATCTGGGTAGGATATAATGGTACCGGTTGTTATGTTGTACAGTATATTGTCTTGATGGTAGTTACGTTGACTTTGGTGTACTATGGTGGTTGACTTTGTGGTACTGATACTTATGGTTGTACTTGGTATTTGTGGTATTGATACTTATGGTTGTACTTGGTATTTGTGGTACTGATACTTATGGTTGTACTTGGTATTTGTGGTATTGATACTTATGGTTGTACTTGGTATTTGTGGTATTGATACTTATGGTTGTACTTGGTATTTGTGGTACTGATACTTATGGTTGTACTTGGTATTTGTGGTATTGATACTTATGGTTGTACTTGGTATTTGTGGTATTGATACTTATGGTTGTACTTGGTATTTGTGGTATTGATACTTATGGTTGTATTTGGTATTTGTGGTATTGATACTTATGGTTGTACTTGGTATTTGTGGTATTGATACTTATGGTTGTACTTGGTATTTGTGGTATTGATACTTATGGTTGTACTTGGTATTTGTGGTACTGATACTTATGGTTGTACTTGGTATTTGTGGTATTGATACTTATGGTTGTACTTGGTATTTGTGGTATTGATACTTATGGTTGTACTTGGTATTTGTGGTATTGATACTTATGGTTGTACTTGGTATTTGTGGTATTGATACTTATGGTTGTACTTGGTATTTGTGGTACTGATACTTATGGTTGTACTTGGTATTTGTGGTATTGATACTTATGGTTGTACTTGGTATTTGTGGTATTGATACTTATGGTTGTACTTGGTATTTGTGGTATTGATACTTATGGTTGTACTTGGTATTTGTGGTGTTTGTTTGTTCTTGTCGAGATTGTTTTTATCTTGGTAGTTGTGGTGGTGGTGGTCGTTATGGTTGATTATGGTAGTAATCGAGTTAATGATTATTTAATTGTGGTTTATGAACGGTGTTATAATATCTGGTTGTAGTTGCTATAGCTATGGCAGCTGTGGTTAGAGTAGTTGTGGTAGCATAGTTGGTGTTATAGTAGTTGGGACTGTGGTAGCTGTTATTTTTAATTATTTATTGGGATTAAATAGCTGACTGTTGGAGATGTACCGGTAATTCTTGTTTTAATATTGTTAAAATTTCCAAATGTGAGTTAGCAAAGAGGCAC
>JBAKBP010019474.1:0-44588 GCA_037953745.1 Lithodes maja
ATAGTAGTAGTAGTAGTAGTAGAAGTAATAGTAGTAGTAGTAGTTTTAGTAGTAGTAGAAAAGTAATAGTAGTAGTAGTAGTAGTAGTAGTAGTAGTAGTAGTAGTAGAAGTAATAGTAAGTAGTAGTAGTTTTAGTAGTAGTAGAAGTAATAGTAGTAGTAGTAGTTTAGTAGTAGTAGAAGTAATAGTAGTAGTAGTAGTTTTAGTAGTAGTAGAAGTAATAGTAGTAGTAGTAGTTAGTTAGTAGAAGTAATAGTAGTAGTAGTAGTAGTAGTTTTAGTAGTAGTAGAAGTAATAGTAGTAGTAGTAGTTTTAGTAGTAGTAGAAGTAATAGTAGTAGTAGTAGTTTTAGTAGTAGTAGAAGTAATAGTAGTAGTAGTAGTTAGTAGTAGTAGTAGTAGTAGTAGTAGTAGTAGTAGTAGTAGAAGTAGTAGTCATAGTAGTAGTAGTAGTTTTAGTAGTAGTAGAAGTAATAGTAGTAGTAGTAGTTTAGTAGTAGTAGAAGTATATAGTAGTAGTAGTAGAAAGTAATAGTAGTAGTAGTAGTAGTAGTAGTAGTAGAAGTAATAGTAGTAGTAGTAGAAGTAATAGTAGTAGTAGTAGTAGTAGTAGTTTTAGTAGTAGTAGAAGTAATAGTTAGTAGTAGTAGAAGTATTAGTAGTAGTAGTAGTAGTAGTAGTAGTAGTAGTAGAAGTAAGTAGTAGTAGTAGTAGTTTTAGTAGTAGTAGAAGTAATAGTAGTAGTAGTAGTTTTAGTAGTAGTAGAAGTAATAGTAGTAGTAGTAGAAGTAATAGTAGTAGTAGTAGTAGTAGTAGTTTTAGTAGTAGTAGAAGTAATAGTAGTTAGTAGTAGTAAGTAATAGTAGTAGTAGTAGTAGTAGTAGTTTTAGTAGTAGTAGAAGTAATAGTAGTAGTAGTAGTTTTAGTAGTAGTAGAAGTAATAGTAGTAGTAGTAGTAGAAGTAATAGTAGTAGTAGTAGTTTTAGTAGTAGTAGAAGTAATAGTAGTAGTAGTAGTAGAAGTAATAGTAGTAGTAGTAGTTTTAGTAGTAGTAGAAGTAATAGTAGTAGTAGTAGTTTAGTAGTAGTAGAAGTAATAGTAGTAGTAGTAGTTTAGTAGTAGAAGTAATAGTAGTAGTAGTAGTTTTAGTAGTAGTAGAAGTAATAGTAGTAGTAGTAGTAGAAGTAATAGTAGTAGTAGTAGTTTTAGTAGTAGTAGAAGTAATAGTAGTAGTAGTAGTTTTAGTAGTAGTAGAAGTAATAGTAGTAGTAGTTAGTAGAAGTAATAGTAGTAGTAGTAGTTTTAGTAGTAGTAGTAGTAGTAGTTTTAGTAGTAGTAGAAGTAATAGTAGTAGTAGTAGTTTTAGTAGTAGTAGAAGTAATAGTAGTAGTAGTAGTTTTAGTAGTAGTAGAAGTAATAGTAGTAGTAGTAGTTTTAGTAGTAGTAGAAGTAATAGTAGTAGTAGTAGTAGTAGTAGTTTTAGTAGTAGTAGAAGTAATAGTAGTAGTAGTAGAAGTAATAGTAGTAGTAGTAGTTTTAGTAGTAGTAGAAGTAAAGTAGTAGTAGTAGTAGTAGTAGTTTTAGTAGTAGTAGAAGTAATAGTAGTAGTAGTAGAAGTAATAGTAGTAGTAGTAGTTTTAGTAGTAGTAGAAGTAATAGTAGTAGTAGTAGTAGTAGTAGTTTTAGTAGTAGTAGAAGTAATAGTAGTAGTAGTAGAAGTAATAGTAGTAGTAGTAGTTTTAGTAGTAGTAGAAGTAATAGTAGTAGTAGTAGTAGTAGTAGTAGTTTTAGTAGTAGTAGAAGTAATAGTAGTAGTAGTAGAAGTAATAGTAGTAGTAGTAGTTTTAGTAGTAGTAGAAGTAATAGTAGTAGTAGTAGTTTTAGTAGTAGTAGAAGTAATAGTAGTAGTAGTAGAAGTAATAGTAGTAGTAATAGTAATAGTAGTAGTAGTAACAGTGACCGCAAGGGGATAATCTTACAGTCGAAAACTTCTGAGATATACAGGCTGGATAGGTAGGCTAAATAGGACTCTCTCTCTCTCTCTCTCTCTCTCTCTCTATCTCTCTCTCTATTCTTTTGGATTAAGACAGTCTAAGCAGTGCTTATCTCTCTCTCTCTCTCTCTCTCTCTCTCTCTCTCTCTCTTTAGCTCTTTCTCGCTACCTATCTATCTATTCTTTCGCAGTAATCTCATTCTTAACTAATTCAATCTCCACAATACCTAATATCCTATCTTCTCATTAACCAAGGTCTAATCCTTATTGATAATACAACTTCTACAACTACCGCTGCTATTAGTACTGCTAACATTACGGTTTATAAAGGAAATAACGAACATCTTTATTAAAGCCAAAATCTGCCTAGTTGTCCTATCTAGCCGCTTACTCAGTGTGTTTATGTCACGTAATAACACCAAATTGTTCACATACAACACAACCTAATATATACATCCCACCAGCCAGCCAGGGGGAATATCAAATATGGCATACAACAACACCGATAGGGAATACACACTCTAGTACAAAAAAATCTAGGCACACATACCGAAAAATATTTGGTTGTTTTTACGGAAGTTACGGGCCGGTACTGTAAATAAGATAAATTAAGTTTTGAAAAAAAAAAAAGAAAAACAGAAGCTAAATAGCCTTAGTGTAAAGCATAAAAGACATTGCAAGAGAACAGATGGAAGTGTTATAAGGGTATAATGGAGGATGATGAAAGTTTAGATGAAACCCTATCACAAAGGTCAAAGACTAACAAGTGTTGCATCTGTACAAAAAATGAGCATACATGTACAAGATGCAAATGCGTGCTAAAAAAAAAAGGATGCATAAACTGTAATAAAGGTTCCCGGTGTCGCAACCCTTATAATAGTGTAATAACAGAGGGAGGGGCGGCAGCCAGTGCCCAGAGAGTGCGAAGGGATGAAGCTGACGGGACACAACACGGCGATGGGCAACAACCCGACAGAGCATGTGGAGGTGCGGGACCCTCAGGGGGCCCGAGAGAAGGGCGGCAACCACATGGCATGGTGGGTGACGGTGAGCCCAGCGGAGTCCAAAGACCCGGAGACGAGCACCGAGATGCTGGAGAGGAGGGTGGTGTACAAACAAGGCCAAATATAGCTGGTAGAAACGACGATATGCCACGCAACGAAGAGCCCCGAGAAGCACACAGGGAGGTGGGACCACAGAGGGAAGCAGCCCTGGAGAGACCCGCAGAAGTTGATGGCAGAGGAGGACCCCTTCAAGGGAAAGGACTACGGGGAGAGGAGGTAAAAATGTGGACAGAGGCAGCTTACTCAGAAATTGTAGATTGGTCTGCACACAGTTTATTCAACCCACCTAAATGTGATGCCACCACCAAACTGTTGACAGAGATGAAAAAGCTCATTTATAACTATGTCTATGACAGACCTTTAGCCCCGTATGCTCTCAAGTTATTTTTCAGCATTCCACATCTCTTCTTGCAAAAAACTCACCGCAATTCTAGACAAGCGGAAAATGTAACAGCGCTAACAAATAGAGTGAAACTGTGGAATGATAACAAGATGGATGACTTACTCAGTGAAGCCAGAGCATTACAAGAGAGACAAGGCAGACGGCAACACAAAAGAGAAAACACTGAGGACAAGGCCAGGAGATTCGGCGACCAGATGAGACAAGGTAAAGTGGCACCTGCAATACGATCGCTGACAAAGGAGGCAGCTAGTGGGCTGTTGCCTATCACAAGAGATACCATCAAGCTGCTGGAAGAGAAACATCCGCAGCCTAGTATATCCGAGAGTCAGAAGCTAGAGGGGGCTTATATACCACCGAACCCCGTCATCTACGAACAAATCACAGGCGAGAAGATTTGGAAAAAGGCTCTAGGGACACAAGGCAGTGCAGGACCCTCAGGGATGGATGCAAACGGTTGGAGAACAATCCTGAGCAGCATAGTTTTCGGAGTTGCAGCGACCGACTTACGCAGGGCGCTGGCAGATCTTGCAAGAAAAATGGCCACTCAAGATTGTCAACACTTGGAGGCCTACACAGCTTGTCGTCTAATACCATTGGACAAGAATCCAGGGTGCAGACCTGTAGGGGTGGGTGAAGTGTTGAGAAGAATCATCGGAAAATGCATAATGGAGGTGGTGAAGGACGATGTGCGGTCAGCGGCTGGAAATCTCCAAGTGTGTGCTGGCCACCAAGCAGGGGGAGAGGCAGCAATTCATGCAATAAGAGAAATATATGAGCAAGAAGAATGTGAAGCCGTGCTGTTAGTGGATGCATCAAATGCCTTTAACACCATCAACAGAAAGACAGCAATTCACAACATCAAGGTAAAATGCCCCAGCTTAGCCACCTATGTAGAGAATACCTATAAACAGCCTGCAGACCTCTTCATAGTAAACAACCAAAACTCACGACGTGGAACGGCACTGAAATCAATGGAAGGAACCACACAAGGGGACCCAGTAGCAATGGCGATGTACGCATTAGGTCTCTCGGTGTTGCTATCATTAACAAGACATGAGACGACACATGTTAAGCAGGCGGCCTATGCAGATGATCTCACTGGAGCAGGGAAAGTCAATGATCTCAAGAGCTGGTGGGAGCAAGTATCACAAGTGGGACCAGAAATAGGATACTTTCCAAATGCTAGTAAGTCTATACTGATAGTAAAAGCAGAACATTACGAAAATGCCTTAGAAGCTTTCAACGGTAGTGAAGTGGTCGTAACAAAGGACGGACAGCGTCATCTAGGGGCAGTGATTGGCACAGAAGAGTTCAAGAAGCAATACATGGAAGAGAAGGTCAGAGAGTGGGTAAACGAAATAGAAATACTAGCCAAAATTGCAAAGACGGAACCACAGGCTGCATATTCGGCATTCACATATGGGGTCAAACACCGCTGGACCTACTTGATGCGTACCATTCCAAACGTGGGTCCACAACTTCAACCGCTAGAAGATGCCATCAGAGACAAACTCATCCCAGCTTGGATGAAGTCCCACACCCCAAATGCTACAGAGAGGGAGTTGCTCGCACTTCCTCCTAGGTTAGGAGGGCTTGGAATCATCAATCCGGTGAGGAGGGCGACAACGGAACACGAGAACTCAGTAAAGATAACAGAATCTCTCACTGAACGCATCGTAGCGCAAGATCCTGACGGCGAAGTGGACCAGGCGGACATCTACAACATCAGAAAGACCATCACGTCAGAGAGGCAAAACTCACAGAAAAATGACCTGGCACAATTGATGCGACAACTTTCCCCGAGACTAACAAGAAAAGTACAAATAGCACAAGAAACGGGTGCTTCAAATTGGCTGACAACACTACCAATCAAGGCAAAAGGCTTCAATCTAAACAAACAAGAATTTAATGATGCTATTGCACTGAGGTATGATTGGCCGATTGAAGGACTGCCCGATCGATGCGTTTGTGGAATCAACAACGATGCAGACCACAGCATGATATGTAAGAAGGGAGGATTCATCAGCATCAGGCACGATGAAGTAAGAGATGTAACGGCGAACATGCTCAGGGAGGTGTGTCGAGATGTGGTGCGCGAACCATCACTTATTCCCTTGGAGGGAGAGATCTTGCAGCACAGGACGGCCAACACATCCAACGAAGCACGAGTGGACGTTAGTGCAAGAAGTTTTTGGACAAGAGCACAGCGAGCATTCTTTGACGTAAGAATATTCGACCCAATGGCCCATAGCTACAGCGGGTTGTCTCTGGAGGCTGCACACAAGAGGAATGAACAAGAGAAGGTCAGGGCATATGGGGAAAGGATCTTAAATATCGAACATGGCAGCTTTACCCCACTAGTCTTCACCACATCTGGAGGGATGGGACCTAGGGCCCAGTGCTTCTATTCAAGGCTTGCAGAGATCATCGCAGAGAAGAAGAAACAGCCCAGGAGCCACGTTGTAGCTTGGATGAGGTGCCGTCTATCTTTCTCGTTGCTCAGATCAGCATTACTATGCCTGCGGGGAACAAGACTGTCTGCACCACAACCAGCGACGGTGGCAGAAGTGGACTACGAGGCAGCAGTGGCAGAGGGTCGCATAGGAAGGAGACTGGATTGAAGTTGCATGGTGTTGAATAGTAATATCTGATGCTTGTAAAATAAAATGTATGAACAATATTAAATAAAAACCAATGTAGTAGTAGTAATCCACGATGATGAGTCTGAGTGCTGACCCCGGAATAGTAAGTAGCTGAATGACTACCAAGTCGGATGCTTTGATGACTGTTCTGACCTGGTTTAGGGTCCAAAGAGGGGATGCACAGGCTGAGTGGTAGTAGTAGAAAAAAAAAAAAAAAAAAATTTTTTAGTAGTAGTAGAAGTAATAGTAGTAGTAGTAGTTTTAGTAGTAGTAGAAGTAATAGTAGTAGTAGTAGAAGTAATAGTAGTAGTAGTAGTTTTAGTAGTAGTAGAAGTAATAGTAGTAGTAGTAGAAGTAATAGTAGTAGTAGTAGTAGTAGTAGTTTTAGTAGTAGTAGAAGTAATAGTAGTAGTAGTAGTTTTAGTAGTAGTAGAAGTAATAGTAGTAGTAGTAGTTTTAGTAGTAGTAGAAGTAATAGTAGTAGTAGTAGAAGTAATAGTAGTAGTAGTAGTAGTTTTAGTAGTAGTAGAAGTAATAGTAGTAGTAGTAGAAGTAATAGTAGTAGTAGTAGAAGTAGTAGTTTTAGTAGGTAGTAGTAGAAGTAATAGTAGTAGTAGTAGTTTTAGTAGTAGTAGAAGTAATAGTAGTAGTAGTAGAAGTAATAGTAGTAGTAGTAGTTTTAGTAGTAGTAGAAGTAATATAGTAGTAATAGTAGAAGTAATAGTAGTAGTAGTAGTTTTAGTAGAAGTAGAAGTAATAGTAGTAGTAGTAGTTTTAGTAGTAGTAGAAGTAATAGTAGTAGTAGTAGTAGTAGTAGTAGTTTTAGTAGTAGTAGAAGTAATAGTAGTAGTAGTAGAAGTAATAGTAGTAGTAGTAGTTTTAGTAGTAGTAGAAGTAATAGTAGTTTTAGTAGTAGTAGAAGTAATAGTAGTAGTAGTAGTTTTAGTAGTAGTAGTTTTAGTAGTAGTAGAAGTAATAGTAGTAGTAGTAGAAGTAATAGTAGTAGTAGTAGAAGTAATAGTAGTAGTAGTAGTAGTAGTAGTAGTTTTAGTAGTAGTAGAAGTAATAATAGTAGTAGTAGAAGTAATAGTAGTAGTAGTAGTTTTAGTAGTAGTAGAAGTAATAGTAGTAGTAGTAGAAGTAATAGTAGTAGTAGTAGTTTTAGTAGTAGTAGAAGTAATAGTAGTAGTAGTAGAAGTAATAGTAGTAGTAGTAGTAGTAGTAGTTTTAGTAGTAGTAGTAGAAGTAATAGTAGTAGTAGTAGTAATAGTAGTAGTAGTAGTAATAGTAGTAGTAGTAATAGTAGTAGTAGGGTAATATCATGGAAAATACTAGTTTTGTCAATATGTCTTTGAACTATACTTACAATAAAAAACTAAGTGAAGGAGGTGGTATAGACGCTGCGGCTTCCGTGAGGGGGTTCAGCTTGTTGTTCTGTGCATCTAAAGGGACTTTTAAACATGGGGATATTTGTATTTATTTTTACAATTATATAATTATCTATTTATTCTTCAATTTTAGTTTCCTCCAAAGACCTCCATCAAGCTTTAAGAAATACCATTAAGACTACCCGTCGAGTTAAATTTGTACATTTAATGGTAACAAAATTATCCCGGCCGAAAGCAGATTTCTCCTAAACTACAGGCTCGCTAACGCTCGCCAAGAAAAAAACAACCTGTAAATTGTCTAAAAGGTCTTAAAATCGCCTAAATAAAAAAGGCTAAACATGAGGGAGAAGGGAGTCCCAAAACAAACCTCCACGTATAACTCCCCCTAGACGTCCGAGATAGACGCGGTCGTTGTAGGGAACCGGAGCATCAGGAGGAATACCAACATCATCCCCCCCCTGAGGATGAAGGGTAGATGGGTCGTCTTTCTGATCCTTCTTCTTCCTCATGTTTAGCACCATTAGTTTTCAGTTTTGTAGACGTTCGGCCCATTAGTTTGGCTATTTTATGATCTTTCGCCCCAATGCTATGTCATTATTGAGAATTTTCGTGCCATTTAGGTGTCAATAATTTTTCCTGGCGAGCGATAGCAGCCTGTATTTTAAGAGGAATCAGCCTTCAGCCGGGACATTTTTCAGTCGAAAAATGTACATATTTATCTTGAAGGAGGGTAATGAGCGGGTGTTTTTTAAAGCTTGATGGAGATCTGGGGAGGAAACTACACAATATGTAAATGATACACAGATGTGAAAACAAATACGCTCATCGGGGAAAACGCATTTGATTGGTTATTATGTCTGTATATCTGTAGACGATATCAATAGCCCCTTCTGTGCCACGGCGGTCTGTATAACTGTAGACGATATCAATAGCCCCTTCTGTGCCACGGCGGTCTGTATAACTGTAGACGATATCAATAGCCCCTTCTGTGCCACGGCGGTCTGTATAACTGTAGACGATATCAATAGCCCCTTCTGTGCCACGGCGGTCTGTATAACTGTAGACGATATCAATAGCCCCTTCTGTGCCACGGCGGTCTTTTAAATTTGTCTAGCTACATTTAGACAATTTTATGAAGCTTATCCGGGTGGATGGGACTCGTTAGCCTTGGTCGGCAACTCATCTAGGGGAGACAACCTTATACAAATCCGGGTGGATGGGACTCGTCAGCCTTGGTTGCCAACCTGTCTAGGGGAGTAAACCTGATAAAAATCCGTACTGCTTAGGTAAGGCAGGTTATTAGATGGATTAGCCAAACACCACTGTAAAAAAATAGTGCTAACAAGATACACAGAGGGCTTCGGAGTCGGACGGATCCTAAATTGAGTGGTCAATCCTGTAAGTCCTTCACTAAACTGGCTTGGGTTGTCCCTCTCACAGGGAATAGGTCCGCTTGGGGGCATTCTGTGTATGACCACCCTCGTAAGGGGAGTAAGGCGTACGGCAACAGATAGATAAAGGATAATATGGTAGCCAGAAGGATCAAATTGAGATAGTCTGTAGCCTGTTAATGAGTAGACGTCTTTCCAAAGTTGAATATTATCGATTCATCATTGTCAGAATACAATGACAATGATGTCACCGGTACTACTAGAGAGGCAGATTTGAAAAAGAGGCTTATTTAAGGAATCAAAATTATTTTTGGTTACAAGCTGGCATCCACCTTAGATAATTGGCCCATATGGGGGTGTATCTTCCCAGGGTGGATGCCACCTGAAATTTTGCCTTGTGGCCCTATATTAACCCTTTTTGTGAGAAATCGGTCCTTTCCATATTTTAGGGGTAGGTGGAATGAAAATGCCCGTAACTTTGTGAAATAATGTAATAGCTAATCAAGCTAACCACCAAAATGAATCTTATTATGTGCAATAACAAATATATTTACCGAAAATGACAATATGCAACTATCAATGGAATGACGGGGGTCAGACCCTACTTTGACCCCTTACCTCCCCCAAATTTCCCTTTTTACCTAATGATGGCCCCAAAATACGAGAATTTGAAGAATGGGTATACCTAGCATATGGAATCTCTAGAAGACATATTCTGACAGTGTTTCACCAAGTTTCAGGGTCCTGGGTGAATTAGGGGCGAAACGTTAGGGGGGGGGGGGGGGGGTCCGGCCATTTTCTCACGAAAACCTGCCAAACAGAAAAAAGTCAAACAGAGTAGGTGGATACTTTATACTTTGTAAAGCCATTTCAGAGAAGATTGGAAACACATATCCAGTTACCACGTTTCATCATGCATTGATTGTAATACAGGGCCAAGGAAGTTGTCCGGAGTAAAAGAGAAAAATTTGATAATGTCTTCATCAGGCTAGGGGTATTCCACATTGCCATGAATTTCATGAAAGCTATTGGTCAACATATGGTGTCTTCTGGGCTAAGGGATGTGTAGGTTGAGAGTGGTGTATATGGTGAAAACACAACTTTGCGCATGCTAAATGACCATGTGTACAATAAGGCAATCCGTGCACATAAATTAACTTTTAAAGCACTTTGGAGAATACTCAGGCCTAAGATTTAAGAATGTGCTGCGCAAAATGAAAAGGTACTCGATGAAAACCTATCTGTGTATGTCGAAGAGGTTATTGATAAATTCACTGGCAAGGATGAAGATATAATTGATTATATTTCGAAGTCTGGTAAGACTTGCATCAAATGTACTTGGTCTACTCAAGGAGTTTGATGAATCAGAGTCAGCTCACCCAACTTTCAAATATTGGCGGCAGTACATGGAAATGGTTTCCATTTTGATGGGATTCATCAAAGCAGACCGGGAAATCATCTGGGCTCTTCATTTAGAACTTTTCTCAAATATGTTGTCTTGGTTTGCCATTTATGACCACACTAATTATTCTCGTTTGGGGTCCAGTGTACCTGGCTAACATGAGGGCACTCCCCACTACAGCACCAGAGGTCTTCAGTGAATTTGCTGCCGGTCAGTTTTCGATCAAACGAAGTGAGGGCAAATTCAAACAAGTGGCCACTGACCAGCCACTAGAATATGTCAACAGGATTGCCAAAGTGAATGGAGGCATTGTAGGGATCACACACATAGATTCTGCCAGAGATAGGTAGTTTTTGACATACAATGAGTGGGCCAGGATTTCAGATGATACCCTAGGTCTCTTTGGTAAACAGCATGATCATGCAAATGACGACTGGTCTCATAGGGATGCTGGTAAAGCCAGTATAAAGAGATGAGGAAGATGTAAGAAAGCTGATTAATGAATTTGAGAGGCTCCAAGTCTTCTAACACTACACATCAGAACTGATGAACCTGTCCACCAATGACATTGTATCTGATGAAATCACCACAGAGATTCTATCTGCTGAGAAAAAAGGGCACAGATTGGTGAATTAATTTATGACATCTTGTTTTGTTAAACAGGACACTGACTTTTATTCCAGAATTGCGCAGGTGAATGCCAAAACCATTGCAACTATGTACAAGGCATGTGTACAAGTGAACACAGACACCATCACTGTGGTCAAGGCAGAACGTGACATATTCAGGAGGCTGGTATTTGTGGGGACAGTGGAAGGGATGTTGACCTTGGAAGCATCCTCGAATATGAGCTGTCCCCTGTACCGTTGGCACTGGCAAACACAAATCAGAATCTGAATATCTCAAACAAGCATGATCTGGCTGATATCCTAACTGAAACTATTGAAGTGAAACAAAAGCTTCCCACATGCAGCAGTCCAACTTGCCTTATGATTGCCGGTCCAGCCCTAATTCCAGCAATTGGTAAACTAGAGCATGCAAGAACATTTCAAGATCTAGGTGATGTATTCGTAAATAATATTTTGGCCAAGTATAAGTCAGGTTACTCAAGAGTTGATGTTTTGTTTGACCTCTATCAGGAGACCTCAACAAAGGATGGGACTCGTGCTAACCGAGTTGGAAGTTCTCAGCTGATTAGAAGGAAAATAGACTTTGGCAATGTCAAATTGCCTCAGAGCCGGACCAAGTTCATAAGCCACCCATCCAAAAAGTCAGAATTGGCAGCCTTCCAATCCAATGAATTGATGAGTTGTTCTCAGCTTCCCCCAGATTGTGAGTTAGTGCATGGACGGGGCTTCAATGATGTTGAAATGCTGTGGTCATCAGGCATCATGACACATTTCCCATTTGAGCAGCACCACTGAAGTGGCTGATACTCGGATTTTTCTGCATGCTAAGGATGCATTTTCTTGTGGGTATGAGCGTGTTGTCATCAGTTCCCGGAACACAGATGTCTTAGTCCTTGTACTTGGCCACAGATCCGAACTGTCTCCAGAGATTTGGATTCTTTCTGGTACTTCAAAAGATCCAAAATACTATTACGTCCTGGGATATATAAACACTGGGCTCTTTCTATTGGACTAGGTATGCGGCAACAAGCAACAACGGAAAACGCTAGATCCAACCCTTATCTATAAACCCAGGCAACAAACCACCCTAAACCGTCAAGAGTCCTGCCTGGACAACAAGGTATCCTATGACTCGGTTACAGGGTGCACGCACGCACTATAGACTGCTGATAGTCAAGCAGGCTATATAAAAGATCACACAATTAAGTTGACTTAAAGCTTCAAGGAAAAGATAGATAACGGAATTAAATTGCAGAAACAATTTAATAACAAACTAGAAGAAAGTACATTTAACGTTACGTTAATTAATACAACTAATCACCCCTGCGTGAAAGAAGGTGAAAGCAAACAGTCCTCAAAACATCGTACAGGTAGACAAGATGCAGGTTTCTAAACTGCATGCGGCTACTGTAGGATCTGATGCTTAGCAAAGAAAGTAAGTTACGGATTTAGAGAACTCTTAACTCATAAGCAGGAATAAATACTAGTGATAGGCCATACAGTGGATAATGGCATAGGTATAATTAAATAAAGGCAGCAACTCGCAACATAACCACATACAGGTGTGCTTCTCACTCTTAGTCAGGCAAGCCTGCTCGGATAGAGTCTCTAAGCCACACCCTGACTCACAATGCTCACAACAACGGTAAACTGTGGCACAATAACAAGCATGCAGAAATAATAAACCCCTAGCTGTTAATCTGCCAGGTGGCAGAGGTCTAGCCGGAAGGATATAGGCTTCGGATACCCGGGCTGAGCCACCTGCTCTAGCCTAGGGACGTTCCCAAGTCTGTGCGCAAAATTACTCTAATTGAAAGGGTGCTCTCTTGAGAGACTCAGATCCCAAGTATCTGACTCTCCCCTGGCGACCCTAAAACAAAAGCAAGACGTGCTAGCGCAGTGCTGAGTGGACTAGGCAAGGGCCCTCACACAACACAACACTAGACACACAGGGACACAGACAAGAAAATGCCCCCAGACTCCCACGGGTATCCTAGTAAAGTCATGCGGGTCCACAGGACTCGCACCAGCAGACTTTACTTAAAGGATCACAAAAAGCCTCCCCTCCGGTCTAGCCCCTGCTCACCTGTCACAAGAACACACTAGCATGCATGAAACCACCAAATATGAGACAACAAAAAAGCTTCCTAGGTCTCATTAACAATTACATCTCTGCATAAGGCCCAAAATCCTATCTAATTATCTGAGAGCTCGTCGTTAATACAATAATAGATATAAGGTCTATCAAGGGGATGGGATAATTTAATAGATTGGTGAAGTAGTGGAAGGAAGGTATACAAAGTAAGAGAGAAAGTTTCTAAGTGGGGTTGAGAGGGATAGATATCAAGGGGGTCCGAAGGGTTCGACAGTGAGGTGAGCTCTGAGTCTGAGGGGCATTTTTCAGCCCGTATGGCATAACATGGCAACGATATGTGGCACCGTCCACCACAAACCCACACACCTCTCGCGCTCGCTCAGACAAGGGCACTTGCCAATAACCCTTAACAAGGTCTATCTTAGTGAGGAACTTGGCTTTTCCTATCTTATCCACACTGTCGTCCACGCGAGGGAGAGGGTAGGCATTTGTGGGGGTTAAACCATTCAACCTGCGGAAATCTATACAAAACCGCACCTTGCCATCTGGTTTGGGCTGCAGTGTGATGGGGGAAGTCCACCTTACTGCACCCTCAGAAATCAGGCCACGTTTCAGCATATAATCCAGCTCTTCCCTAAGTGCTGGTAATTTAATAGGGGGAACACGGTATGGCACTGATTTAAAGGGCGGGTGGTGCCCAACATCGACATCGTGCACCGCTTGAGTAGTGAGGCCAGGATGCTCCGCGAAAACAGCTGGGTTTGAATCAAACAAGTGCTGCACAGCTACACGCTGTTGCTCAGGCAGGTGCAATATCAACTCATGAGCCACTTGTCTTGAATTCCCCGCTCACTGATCCGCGGAAACATGACAATCCCAATTATCCTCCCCTGCAGCTTGACTGTCCCTTCCTCCTTCTCCACCACGATCGCTGCAGATCAACACCGGGGCAGTGAGAGGCTCGGAGGGGCGCCTCACATACTCTTTCATCAGATTTACATGGCAAAGTTGGTTCTTTTTCTTACGATCAGGAGTAGCTACTAAATAGTCGAGATCAGAAACCTTCCTTACAACCCGATACGGACCAGAATACTTGGCAGACAAGGGGTGTCCCACCAGAGGCAGTAGTATCAGTACCTCCTGATCTACTTCAAACTCCCTCAGCTTCACCTTCTGGTCGTATCTGTCCTTCATCTGAGCTTGTGAACCCTTAAGGTTCCGACCTGCTACCTCCAAGCTCTTTAACATTCTCTCACGGCTTTCAACTACATACTTTAGAAGCGAGCATGGCTTTGTGACTCCCTCCCAGATCTCCTTGACTATGTGGAGGGGCCCCCTGACCCTGTGTCCAAAAACCAACTCGTTCGGGCTAAATCCCAAGCTCTCCCCAGGTACTTCTCTCGCAGCAAATAAAACGTATGGGAGACCTAGATCCCAGTCCTTCCCATTTTCCATGCAATAACACTGCAACATACTCTTGAGAGTCAAGTGCCACCTTTCCAAAACTCCCTGACTCTCGGGATGGTAGGCAGATGACACCACAGGCACTATCCCATGTTGCTGCATGGTCTGCTTAAACAGAGCAGAAGTAAAATTGGATCCCTGATCAGACTGGATCTCCTGAGGGTAGCCATAACGAGAGAAATAGACAAGCAGGTTTTTGACAACAGTCTTAGCCATCCCATTGCGCATGGGGTAAGCATCTAGATACCGTGTTGCTACATCCATTACAGTTAGTAAAAATTTATTGCCGGCACTAATGGGCCAACCATATCGATAACTACTTTGCTGAAGGGCGGCCCAATGACAGGGAGGGGTTGTAACGGGGCTCTCGGGATGACCTGATTGGGTTTCCCAACAACTTGACAAGTGTGACACTGTGACACCCATGACACGACACTCGCCTTTAACCCAGGCCACCAGAAAAGCTTGCTCAGAGCTGCCTCCGTCTTACGTGCCCCCAGGTGCCCTGCCAAAGGCACATCATGAGCTAATCTCAATAAGCTCTCACGGCACACCCTCCCCTCGGACAAGAAAAAATCACCAGGCTGCGCATCCCCATCGCTCTCCAGTTCGATAGCACCATTACCACACGCCCTGACTTCAGGATCTTCCAGCTGCAAGGAACATATATCAGCAGGTGCGAGATTATCCAAGTTCATCTTAAATAATTTATTTCCACCTCCAATGTCCCGCTGAGCCATCCTTTCCTCACGCTGCGCATAACGATGCTGTCGCAGAGTCTCTTCCTGCCCTGCACCTGCACTAGCGGTGACAGGCCCCGGGGCCTCTCCAGACTCTAACATAGGTGCCAATAATGAGTCACCAAGAAACACTGCCGGCTCAAAACTCTCCAATTGACCAACACTTCCCGTTTTCTTGTGACCTTTCCTCCGCGGTTTGATAGACTGAGGTGGTGGCTGCAAGGCTCCGGATGTCTGAGAACGCGTCACAACACACGCCATGGTTTGTACGCTACACTTCTCAACCCACTCCTGTTCCTCCCTACTAACGTCGGCTGCCTTCTCGGCAACGACCAAGGGTGAAACCTTAGAAGCAGGCACCGCAAAGTCGTTGCCGAGGAGGAGGTCGACGCCCCCAACAGGCAAGTTCTCTACAATTCCGACATCCAGCTCCTTCGCCACACCACCCACCTCCATCTGCACCAGCGGGTAGGACTTCGTAGCATTGATTCCCTGAACTACCACCACCCGAGCAGCGTTAATCGGCCTACCGGTAAAGTTCTTTAACAAGGTCTGAGAAGCCCCCGTATCACGCAATAGCTTAACTCCTCGCCTTTCGCCAGCCCACCTCACAAAACCATGCCCTCTATGACCCCCAAAGACGTCGCGGACAGGGTTCGAGCCTTCCGGACTCTTGAACACAGGCTGTGTCCCAACCTCTGACGAACTACCCTTGGCAAACTCAGAAGATATAGGCGACACCCCTATGCTGCGGACCAATGACACAACCTTGTTTGGTGGCTTGTTCGGACAAGCATTTGCAAAGTGACCCTCCTTGTGACATGCAAAGCACTCTTTACTCTTTGGTTTCCCTTGGGAGTGGGAGGTACCATTAGACTTCTTATACGGGACGGTATTTGGTTTATGTTCAGTTTTATTGTCAGTGCTACATGGTTTTGTGTATTTATGTGTATCAAAATTCTTGGGAGGGGGAGGGGTACGATCCTTTGCACCCGACTCACTCCTAGCTGCTGCTTCGCACCCTCGAATTAATGACAGTCGGCGGTCAGCCATTTCTGCTGCCTCCTGGAGAGTTCTAGGATTTTTTTCCTTTATATTTAATGTTAAGTCCCCGCCTGTGCACTTAGAGAACTGCTCCAAGAGAACCAGCTCACTCAACTCGTCAAAAGTAGCTGCCCTCTCAGAACGCAGCCAATGTCGTAGTGCATCAGACAAGTCCTGGGCGTGTTCTAGGAAGGTACTATCCTTGCCCTTAGTAACACCCCGAAACTTCAAGCGGTAAGTTTCTGGTTGTAACTCATAGGCCCGTAGCACAGCCTTCTTTAGCTCATCATAAACTACACAGGACTCTAAAGGTAGTGCATCATACGCTTTTAGCCCCTTTCCTAGGAGTCTTGATGAAACTAATGCTGCCCACTTTTCCTGAGGCCACTGGTGTTCCTGACACTTCTTCTCAAATCGCATAAAAAACTCAGTCACACATGATTCATCGAACACAGGAACTAGTTTAAGCAGGTGCGACAATGATTGGTCCCGATGTCTGTTACCTCCCTCAATATTTCGCCCTGTTACCTCCACTCGAGATCTCTCCAGCTCCCTGTCAGCCCGATACCTAGTAGACTCTGCCTGCAGTTCAGCCTCTCGTATAGCTGTTCTCTCTGCGGCCTCAGCCTGCACACTAGCCTGTCTCTCGGCAGCCTCAACCTGAGCTCTAGCAACCTCAACCTTGGCCATCTCAAGCCGAAACAACAAATCTGGAGTCAACCCTTGAGGAGGGGAAGGTGCATTTAATGGAGAGGGTCCCTGTGATTGAATTCCACGCTGCCATTGACCATCAACTTGGGGGTATGTACTAAATTCAGGCACCCTGCCGTTTGATATGGGGGTAGAGTGGAGGGGGGGCTGGGGACCGGGGCCCTCAGTCGCCTCTCCATCCAGGTCTATCCCTTCTAAACCCAATATCAAACTCCTCAGCTGATCTTTCCTCATGCCACTTAAACGCTGGTGACCCTGAAGACCTGCCACACACTTTAAGCCATACTTATTCAGCTTCAACACCCTGGCAGCGGTAAGGGGCACCTCTAAAAATCTTCTAGCACCCTCCTCGCTATCAACTAGTCACTCCACAGGTCTTTCTCCCTCCGAGCCCGTATCGTGACCTGACCCACCACTGTGTTCTGATGTATTAGACATGTTTGTGTACTGCAGTAATTATCACAGTTATAGAATGTGTCTTATCTCCTATGCAAGTATGTATATACTAATGTTATTTAAAGTCTTTAATGTGTTATATTGGTTGCTCCAAAAAAAAAAACTCTATGTCCACTGTATTCCTCTAATCATAAGGAATCTCAAAACAAATGACCACTATATTCCTCTGTTCAGTAAATCCTATGCAAGGTCGCCATTTGTTACGTCCTGGGATATATAAACACTGGGCTCTTTCTATTGGACTAGGTATGCGGCAACAAGCAACAACGGAAAACACTAGATCCAACCCTTATCTATAAACCCAGGCAACACACCACCCTAAACCGTCAAGAGTCCTGCCTGGACAACAAGGTATCCTATGACTCGGTTACAGGGTGCACGCACTATAGACTACTGATAGTCAAGCAGGCACTATAAAAGATCACACAATTAAGTTGACTTAAAGCTTCAAGGAAAAGATAGATAACGGAATTAAATTGCAGAAACAATTTAATAACAAACTAGAAGAAAGTACATTCAACGTTACGTTAATTAATACAACTAATCACCCCTGCGTGAAAGAAGGTGAAAGCAAACAGTCCTCAAAACATCGTACAGGTAGACAAGATGCAGGTTTCTAAACTGCATGCGGCTACTGTAGGATCTGATGCTTAGCAAAGAAAGTAAGTTACGGATTTAGAGAACTCTTAACTCATAAGCAGGAATAAATACTAGTGATAGGCCATACAGTGGATAATGGCATAGGTATAATTAAATAAAGGCAGCAACTCGCAACATAACCACATACAGGTGTGCTTCTCACTCTTAGTCAGGCAAGCCTGCTCGGACAGAGTCTCTAAGCCACACCCTGACTCACAATGCTCACAACAACGGTAAACTGTGGCACAATAACAAGCATGCAGAAATAATAAACCCCTAGCTGTTAATCTGCCAGGTGGCAGAGGTCTAGCCGGAAGGATATAGGCTTCGGATACCCGGGCTGAGCCACCTGCTCTAGCCTAGGGACGTTCCCAAGTCTGTGCGCCAAATTACTCTAATTGAAAGGGTGCTCTCTTGAGAGACTCAGATCCCAAGTATCTGACTCTCCCCTGGCGACCCTAAAACAAAAGCAAGATGTGCTAGCGCAGTGCTGAGTGGATTAGGCAAGGGCCCTCACACAACACAACACTAGACACACAGGGACACAGACAAGAAAATGCCCCCAGACTCCCACGGGTATCCTAGTAAAGTCGTGCGGGTCCACAGGACTCGCACCAGCAGACTTTACTTAAAGGATCACAAAAAGCCTCCCCTCCGGTCTAGCCCCTGCTCACCTGTCACAAGAACACACTAGCAAGCATGAAACCACCAAATATGAGACAACAAAAAAGCTTCCTAGGTCTCATTAACAATTACGTCTCTGCATAAGGCCCAAAATCCTATCTAATTATCTGAGAGCTCGTCGTTAATACAATAATAGATATAAGGTCTATCAAGGGGATGGGATAATTTAATAGATTGGTGAAGTAGTGGAAGGAAGGTATACAAAGTAAGAGAGAAAGTTTCTAAGTGGGGATGAGAGGGATAGATATCAAGGGGGTCCGAAGGGTACGACAGTGAGGTGAGCTCTGAGTCTTGAATCTGTCTGGACCCCACCCTAGGCATGCGAAATACATCCCATGCTTGTCAACACTCAACACAGTTGCCGGGTCAAAATCCTCTACCCCTTGCATGAGTCGAAACTAAGCCTAACATTGCGATCAAATTGGCAACATCAGGCTCGTCCCAAGCTAGACTCTCCGCGCGAAGCAACGTCCCCCAGCCGGTCTCTCTCCCGCTCGTCTCCTCCCACTCTCACTAGACTTACATCTTATATATTATAATGAAACAATCAACTATCGAGAATAAAATATACTAAGATGCGTTGGTTAAGAATAAGGGCAGCTTCAAGCTGTGAAACAACATAAGAATATCCCAGACATTAGTTACATTGTCGTAGGATATACACTAAGGAAAAGCCGGCCGGCCGGCTGCCGCCAGCCGGTTTCTAAACGGCTGGGCAGCCGACACTTGCACATGCCCGCACGTGGCTACTATGCAGGAGCGTCACAATACATACTTGTTCATGCGATCAGTCTAGCACCATCAGTGGTTGACAATTTAATTGCATTCCACGCTGTCACTGGTGTTGACAACCAGTCAGTTTGCAGTTAAGGGAAGCGCACCTGTTGGAAAGTGTTTTTTTAATGGAACCTGGCATGTTACAAGAAATTGGTGGGTCTGCAGAATGCAGTGAAAATTCCAGAAGGGGGCAGAAACGTTTGTGTGACACCTGTTTGGATATGGTAATTGTGAGTTTTTGAATGAAGGGAAAGTCCTCGATAGAAGCCCTACCGCCAACTCAAGACGCCTTCTCCTTTCATCTTTATCGCAGTAAAGATCAAACCTTTATCTGGAAGACAGCACTGACAATTGACACACACATACCCATTCCAGATGGACATGGATGGACCTTCGAATCTGGGAAACATAGACCTGTGCTAATGTCCCTGCAATCTGTGCCAAAATCATTTTTTTTTTTTTTTTTTTTCTATGTGATTGAGGGAGGCAAAAGGCATAATTGCCTATAGCGAGTGCCTCCCCCATAGTTGAAAGAGTGACAGGGCCAAAATCAAGGGACGTTCGAGCCAAAATGCCTGGACACACGGAGTTTGAAGCAATTTAAGTCATAGGAAGAGGGAAAGACCGATTCTGGGAGAGAGCTCCAGAGCTCAGCTGTTGAGTAGAAGAAAGTTTGAGAGTAACGTTTCACTCCTGGGTTGGAGAGCTGCACAGAGTAGGGGCGGGATTGAGCTGCAAGACGGGCACCACGTGCCCTACGTAAAGGAGGTGGTATGCACTGGGATAGCTCTGAGGAACACTGATTATTATAGTAGTGATAGAATAGCGAGAGAGATGCAACATTGCGGCGGAGAGAGAGAGATTGCAGAGAGTTGGTGAGTGGACGGGAGTTAATGATACGAAAGGCCCTCCTTTCAACTCTGTCTAGGAGAGCGGTGTGAGAGGAACCTCCCCACACATGTGAACAATACTCAATACAAGGGCGCACTATGCCCCTGTACAGAGCAAGAAGCTGTGCAGCGGAAAAGAACCCCCTAAGGCGGTTGAGCACACCCAGCTTCTGGGAGGCTGCCTTAGCAAGACTGGCAATATGGTCCTTCCAAATGAGAGCAGAAGAAAAAGAGACACCAAGAATATTGAGAGAAGATGAAGGGTTGATTTTTGCATTGTTGAAGAATAAGGGACAGTCCGCTGGGAGATCCCGACGGGCAGATAGATGGAGAAATTGGGTTTTGGAAGCACTAAAGTTAACAAGGTTTTCTCTGCCCCAATTGGAAATAGTATTTAGATCAGAATTTAAGAGTTCTATGGCTTCATTACGTTTGTCGTTGAGGGATTGCTGGCTGGGGCGTTCTGAAAAACTAATGGAGTAGTGTAAGGTTGAGTCGTCTGCGTATGAATGGATGGGAATTAAGGTACAGTTAAGGAGATCATTTATAAAAATTAGAAAGAGAATAGGAGATAGGACAGAGCCCTGAGGAACACCGGAGTTTATAGGGTGAGGAAGTGAACAATGGCCGTCCACAACCGCGGCTATGGAACGGCCGGAAAGGAAATTAGAGACAAAGGCACAGATGGAGGGATAGAAACCGAAGGAGGGTAGTTTAGAAATTAAAGATTTATGCCAGACTCTATCGAAGGCTTTCGATATGTCTAGTGCAATAGAAAAAGTCTCACCGAAGTCCCGAAAGGAGGATGACCAAGAGTTAGTGAGATATGAAAGAAGATCACCAGTAGAGCGACCCTTAAGGAAGCCATACTGGCGATCTGAGAGCAGATTATGAGAAGAGAAATGCTTAAGAAATTTGGAAGCAAGAATAGTTTCAAAAACTTTAGAAAGACAAGAGATAAGAGCAATTGGACGATAGTTGGAGGGTTGAGAGCGGTCACCCTTCTTTGGGACAGGTTGAATGTGAGCAAACTTCCAGCATGAAGGGAAGACGTTAAAGGATAGACAGAGACGAAAGAGTTTGCCTAGGCAGGGAGTCAGCACGGAAGCACAGTTTTTGAGAACAACAGGAGGAACACCGTCCGGACCGTACGCCTTATTAGTGTTAAGCCCAGAGAGGGTAGAACGTACATCTTTAGAAGAGATTAGGATATTAGGCATAAGTACAAAGGAGTACAAAGGAGTACAAAGGAAATCAAGCAACAACAGATCCAGTGACCCTTCTAGGTTGCTTGTCCTCCAAAACACTGAGGATCAAGTGTCCAAACAGTGGTTTAGAGTGGGTAAGGGAACATTGGAAAGGGAATTACTGCCCTGGAACTAATGTCCGTGGCAGGATTAGGAAGTTAGTAGGGGACAGATGGGTTAGTAACTGAGGGGGGGATAAAATAAAGTTATTCATTTACAAACGCAGTCAGTCGCGGGTTTGATGCGAGATATTTGTCTAGGTGGAGTTTAAATGAATCAACGGTGATGCAGTCTATAACGTTTCGGGGAAGCCCATTCCACAAGTTGACAACTCGATTGAAGAAGAAATTCTTAGATTCGTGCGAGTTAAAAGATTTACCAATAATTTTGCAACCGTTTCCCCGCGTGTAATTTGATTGGTCGATAGTGAAGTACTTACTACAGTTCATATTGTCGATGCCTTTGATGATTTTGAACACTTGAATTAAGTCGCCTCTTAATCTGCGCTGGGTTAAAGGAAATAGATTTAATTCTCTAAGACGCTCTTCGTATGGTTTGTTCTTTAGGCTAGGTATCATTTTGGTAACTCTACGTTGAACTCGTTCTAGCTTGTTTATATCTTTTTGGTAATAAGGGCACCAGGATTGAACGCAGTATTCCAGAAGAGGGCGGACTAAGGAATTGTAAAGGGTTAGGATAACTTCTTTGGATTTATGCTCAAATAACCTGCCTATAAAGCCAATTATTTTGTTTGCCTTCTTAACAACTTCTGAACATTGTTGACTCGGTTTTAGGTTACTCGATATTGTTACTCCCAGATCAGTTTCTCTGTTTACATTCTTAAGCTGAGTGCCATTCATCGAATAGTTTGCTTTCTCATTTAGGTATCCGATATGTAGTACTTTACATTTATCCGCATTGAAACTCATTTGCCAAATTTGGGCCCAACATGACAATTTATCTAGATTGTGTTGCATATCGTCAACTTGTTCTTTTGAGAGTACGCTATTTGCAATTTTTGTATCGTCAGCAAATTTTGAGATTGTACAGGTGAGACCCTCATCTATGTCGTTGATGTAAATTAGAAAGAGAATTGGTCCTAGTACCGATCCCTGGGGTACCCCGCTACTTACATTGGTCCATTTTGATGCCTTACCGTTTATGACTACTCTTTGCTTTCTGTCGCTCAGCCAATTTTCTATCCATTTCAACACACCGTCTTGTATTCCATGCGCTTTTAGTTTTAGCAGTAAACGTTTGTGGGGAACTTTGTCAAAGGCCTTTTGAAAATCAAGGTATATAATATCTACAGCTTTACTCTCATCGTAGAGGTTGAGTATATCGTGGAAGAAGTCTAAGAGGTTTGTTAAACAGGAACGTTTTTTACGCGTGTTGAGTATCTTTAATTATGTTATTTTCCTCTAAGTGATTTACGAGTCTGTCTCGTATGACCATTTCTAGCATTTTACATACAACTGAGGTTAAGCTAATTGGACGATAGTTACTGGATAGGGATTTGCTGCCTTTTTTGAATATCGGTGTTACGTTGGCTAGCTTCCACTGATCGGGCATAGTTCCAGACTGCAAGGATTTATTGAATAGTAATGTCAGTGGTTTAGAGAGCTCATCCTTAGCTTCCTTTAGAACTCTAGGCGAGATTGTATCAGGTCCAGGCGTTTTATTTACCTTGAGTTTATCTAAACAATTCAATACTTCTCTCTCTGTAACGGTGATATTGCTTAAAACATCTGAATTATCAATCTGAATCGGCGATGGTGTAGGGATATCACTGAGGTCTTCTGTTGTAAAAACTGATGCAAAGAAGGTATTGAGGGCATTACTCATTTGTTCTTCGTCTTTGGTGTATTCTCCATTTTCATCGACTAACGGTCCAACAGTTGAAGTAACTACTTTTTTCTTTCTGATATAACTATAGAATTATTTCGGGTTTGTTTTACTTTGATTCGCAATATGTAACTCTAAGGTCTTTTTACTTTGCTTAATTAACTTTTTTGCTTTGCGTCGTAGCTCTACAAATTTCAGCCGTTCTTCGTTATTTTGTGAGGATTTTAATCTATCATTAGCAATTTTTTAGCAAGCAGGCAGTTTGAAATATCTTTATTCCACCATTTGGGCTTATTATTATGGCCTGGACGCCGAGTTTTCAATGGTATGCAGTCTTGCACTGCTTTTAGGTAAGTGGCTTCGAATAACTTCCAAGATGTATTTATGTCGTTATTGTGAATTAAAAAGCTCCAGTCAGTTTCTTTAAACATAGCTCTAAGTTTATGGAAGTTTGCTTTCTTGAAATTAGGGACTTTTTCGATGCTACTATTTGGTTCGTTACTAGTAAACTTTAAAGTGAAAGTTATCGTATGATGGTCGCTGTTACTGAATTCATCACCAACATTCAAATTCTCTATTAATTCTTCTTTTGTTGCAAGTACAATGTCAAGAACGTTATTACCACGGGTCGGCGTTCCAACAAATTGATAAAGCGAACTCTCTTGCAAGTTCGTATACAAATCATGTCCGGAGTGTGAAGTAAGAGTATCGCCCCACTTGGTCACAGGTAAATTAAAGTCACCAAAAAAAAGTAAGAGAGAGGAGGGCGGAGAGGGAGGAATAGCACCGGAATCATCCAAGGTGGAGTTTCTAGCAAAAGTTTGAGCGAAGAGTTTAGCTTTGTCAGAGGAAGAAGTGATGGTTGTGCCATCAGAGTGGGAAAGGGGATGGAAAGACGAGGAAGAGAAATTGTTGGAGAGGTTTTTGGCTAGATGCCAGAAAGCTTGGGAAGAGCTAGAGTTGGATAGTTCAGTGCATTTATTATTGATGAAAGAGTGTTTGGCAAGTCGAAGAACAGATTTGGCTTGATTCCGGGCAGAAACATAATTATGAAGAATGAGAGTCTTGAGTTTTAAGGCGTCGGTACCGTTTGAATGCTTCCTCCTTATTGCGGACAGCAGTAGAACAGGCGTGAGTAAACCAAGATTTTTTAGCATTAGTCTGAGAGAAAGAGAATGGAATGTATGCTTCCTTGCCCGATAGGATTACCTCGGTAATGCGTTCAGCACTCTCCGAGGGTCCTCGGCCATGGAAGCAGAAATCATTCCATGGAAATCAAAGAAGTACTGCCGAAGAGCCTCCCAGTCGGCAGCGCCAAAGTGCCACAAGCGCCGCCGGCTAGGAGGATCAGGTGGCTGTACTGGAGAGATAGGACAGGTGACAGAGATAAGTTTATGGTCGGAGGAGCCCAGAGGAGAGAAAAGATCGACAGTATAAGAAGAAGGGTTAGAAGTTAGAAACAAGTCAAGAATGTTGGGCCGATCTCCGATGCGATCCGGGATACGGGTGGGTTGCTGAACTAACTGCTCTAGGTCATTTAGGATAGAAAAGACGTAGGCTTGTTCACCAGGTGGATCAGTAGTGTGAGAGGAGAGCCAATGGCGGTGGTGAACGTTGAAATCTCCTAAGATGGAGATTTCTGAGAAAGGAGAAATGGATAGAATGTGTTTCACTGTAGAGTTTAGATAGTCAAAACATTTCGGAAAGTTGGTAGAGTTAGGGGAAAGATAGACAGCACAGAAATATTTAGTAAGAGAATGACAGGAAAGTTTGAGCCATAAATTTGAGAATTCAGAGGAGTCGAAATCGGGAACACGAGAGCAAGTGAGTTTGTTGTGCACATATGCACAACATCCGCCTTTGGCTTTGAAACTAGGATAGAGAAAGTAGGAGGATACAGAGAAGGGGTTGCTGGAAGTTGCTACAGACACCTGAGTTTCGGTGAGGAAGAGAAGATCAGGTTTGTAGGAGGATAGATGGTGCTCAACAGAGTGAAAGTTAGAGGAAAGTCCGCGAATGTTGCAGAAATTAATAGAAAGAGTAACAGGCCGAGGTCCAGGTAATTGTGTGGGGTCGTCAGGGGATGGTCGGTCGGGTGAGGGGGCATTTATGGTCCCCCCCCCCTGGGGACTCCGAGGCTGGGCTACAATTCATCTTTTTTTTTTTTTTTTTTTTTCGTGTGGAGGAATGAAGTGTGGTGTGCATGTTTAGTGTAGTGAAGTGGATAGGAGGAGGAGGTGTTTGTGAGAGCTAGCTGGATTGCTCTCAGTGTAAATGAGGCACAAAGAAAATCAGTAAGAGAGGCCAAGCAAATGAAACAGGAGTTCCAGCGACTCTTTTATCACATGCCTATAACCTCACCTGGGTCTAGCCCTGATCGATTGGTGCCTACAATCTCCCCATCTGGCGTTGGTCAGTTGCTTTTGTAAGAAGAGGTGTAGTCCAAAACGATGCAGTTGTCTAAAGGCTGGCTTCAGCACCTGTACTAGCGCATGCAACTGTGATGGTCTGTGTCAAATTGATGTAGATGATTGATAGACAGTAAAATGACAATGGAGACAACAATGTCTTAAGTCAATTATTAGGAGGTTTCCGAAAGTTCATTGTTTCCCTTCCCAACTGTCCCGATCCTCTTAAGTCCTTGTCACGCCCAGGTGAATGGCATAGTGTAATTGTTTATCAATAAATATGTTAGTGCACAGTCATAATATGCTTAATTTTGGTGGTTAGTTTGTTTATCTACTACATTATTTCTCCAAGTTACGGGCATTTGTATTCCACCTACCTTCAAAATATGGTCCATTTTGGAAAATATCAATTTCACACATAAAGGGTTAATACAGGGCCATAAGGTGAAATCTCAGGTGGCATCCACCCTGGGAAGATGCACCCCCATATGGGCTAATGATCTAAGGTGGATGCCAGTTTGTAACCAAAAATGATTTTAATTTTGTAATTTTGAGTCTCTGCCTCTCTACTATACTGAATGGGTTAATTAAAAGAGGGATCTGCGCGAGCCAAAAGGTTAAGGGGAGGTTTTCAGTTTGTTCCCCAGACCTTCATCAAACTAAAAATGAAACTCCCTAGACCCCCTTTCAAGAAAAATCTGTACATTGTTTTGGGCCGGTCCCTCTTAAATTACAGGCTCGCTATCGCTCACCCAGAAAAAATCGACACCTAAATGGCACTAAAATATTAACATCGACATAAATGGGGCGAAAGTGTTAAAAATCATCAAACTAATTGGCTGACCGTCTTACAATTTCAAAAGTAATGGGACTAAATATGGGGGAGAAAAAGGTTCCAGAAAAAAAAAATCCCTCAAGTGGAATTCTCCCATAATGGAGATCGATTTTACCCCTCTGATTGCACAAGATACATTCGTCTACTAATAGCCAGAAGAAACTGGTAAACTGCGTCATGATCATCAAAGGGTTAAAGTCAATATGAACCTCTATAATTATTTTGTACATAGTAGACTCAGACTCATCAGCAGTACCATACACCATCATTAGTGACTTGAAGGTAATAACACATTAATAGACTGAACATATTCATAAAGTCGTACAAGGGTAAGTGTTTCCAACTGTAGAAAAACTAATATATATATATATATATATATATATATATATATATATATATATATATATATATATATATATCTTATATACAGTATATAATTATATATATATATATATATATATATATACAGTATATATATAAATTTTTTTTTTTTTTTTTTTTTTTTTTGCTAGACGCCGTAATTCCCGTGCAGGGGTGGCCATGAACATTAGGCGTTTGTCACGAATTGATGGGTCAAGTTGCCCGGGCTTGACATCTACCAATAACATTTTGACAGAGCGGGTTTGATCTCCCGACCCTTTGATCAGCAGCGGATGCTTTACTGACTATGTCACGGCTCGTGACATAACCAGAATACAAGGAAGAAACAAGTGTTAAATAACTGAGAGGCGGCCTTCTGAATTACTTCCTCCTATTGCTGGGCATCCATAAAACAAGGTTTGGGTGGAGCGTTAGGGGAAGGCTTAACTAGACTGTGGGCTGGATTAGCTCTATTTTACGACGGTAATAATATAACTCGACTGTATGTCAAGATCTACAATACGTTATATATTTGCAGCTTAACTAATACCAATAAAAACAAACTTCCTTTACTGACTCTAAACTCAGTACCATTATATCCCTTTCAATTTTGTTGCATACATTATATACATATTATGTGACATCATTAAGCCTCAAATGTCCTCATGAAATCGGCAATGCTACCAGAATTAATTTTACCACTAAAGTCGTTACTGGCATTTCAATTATTTTGTTTGCATACGTTGACATTCACTTATTAGTTATATTTATCAGTAAGAGATACATTACCTAAGAGTCTAGAAAATTATTATGTAAGACTTGCAATATACACAATATATAGGCAAGCGAAATTTTCAAAATCGCTATGTGGAAATAAGGCTTTAATAAAATATAACTTTTGAAATCATACAATACAAAACCACTACATAGTGTGTACATCACTACATGAGCAAGTTAATCTGATTCCCAAGCAAATTAATCGCACAAATAACAACGTACTATCGACATCTTCAAGGAATTAGTCAATTTGGGAAGTACAGGGCGACTCAAGACAGAGCCCGAATAGGGACAACATAACAGAAAACAATGAACACACAAAAACAAAATATAAATTCATACACATCTAGGTCATCCAGGAGAAGACCCAGAGACCAGGGTCACAAAGGCCCCTCCAGCACTCCCCCGATCACTTGGAGAGGTTCCGATCTCAGCAGGCAGACTTGCAGCGTAGCCGAAACCACAAGCCCGCACACCACACTTCCAGGCGCACCCTTCATATGAACCGTTTCCCTGGGCCAGGCACCTGATGGACTATTATCTAGTCCAACTTGCGCCCGACCCCTTCTCCCAAATGACCACCTGTTCACTCATCTATTCACAAGCATTCTCCATTCATTTTTGTCTATTACCACTTCCCTTGCCTGATCTGTAGTCATTCCTCTATCATCCAAAAAAATGTCTTACACAGTCTCTCCATCTTAATGGGGGTCTTTCCTGCCCCTCTATCTCCCCTTGTATCTGACTCACAAATTCTATTTGTAAGCCTTTCATCTTCCATTCGTTCAACATGACCATACCAGCGCAGCACCCTTCTGTCCACTCTGGCCGACAAATGTTCACAAAGGTAAGTCATTGATACTATCAAAAGTGAATAGATACAATAGCAATCGAAATAATGTTTAACATGTTTCACCTATTACAACTCTGTTTTATTAATTTATTGTATCACATGTGATTATTTCACGTATACAATGGTCAACCAAGGTATACATATAATCCTATTTTGAAGGTCAGTGTTAATATAATTTTATCTGGATGAACTACATTATACATGGATAGCATGTTAACATACTTTCACATCCATGTTTCAAAAGTTACAGGCACAAGTCAGCAAATAGTTATAAATAACTATGTCTATGCAATTTAGGACATATATCTAGTATTTATAAAACAAAAAATTAGAACATACAGTATATCTAGTATTTATCAAACACCAAATTTCAATTTGCACTATAAGGAATCTTATGTGTATTGTAGTATTAGACCTTTCCAGATACGAGGGTACATTTTATTTTCTATTTCCTAGCTCTTATCAGACGATGTTATTCATCTTGGGATAGTATTTGGAAGTTAGAGGGTTGATTGAGAGAGTCTTTACCCTTTCAATTTCCACAGATCCTCCCAAAGCTGTACTGTATATAATCGTCTAATGACAGTCAGAATACACTGGCAACGTGCGACATAATTCCCAAAGAGATAGAAAACAACATGTATCCCACATGCGATAACACATACAAAGGAGTACAAAGGAAATCAAACAACAACAGGTATAGTGACCCTTCTAGGCTGCTTGTTCTCCAAAACACTGAGGATCATGTGTCCAAACAGTGGTTTAGAGTGGATAAGGGAAAATTGGAAAGGGAACTACTACCCTGGAACTAATGTCTGTGGCAGGATTAGGAAGTTATATAGGGGACAGATGGGTTAGTAATATAACACAGTTATAAGTGTTCTTTCTTATATCTGGGAAAAAGAGAGTAACATCCTAGTAATATTATATATACACAATAATCCTTGATGAATTTGAGGGGGGAATAAAATAAAGTTATTCATTTACAAAAGCGGTCAGTCGCGGGTTTGATGCCAGAAAATTTGTCTGGGAGAAGTTTAAAAGAATCAATGGTGCTGCAGTCTATAACGTCTCGAGGAAGCCCATTCCACAAGTTGACAACTCGATTGAAAAACAAACTCTTAGATTCGTGTGACCAATAATTTTACAACCGTTTCCCCGCTTGTAATTAGATTGGTCGATAGTGAAGTACTTACTACAGTTCATATTATCAATGCCTTTGATGATTTTGAACACTTGAATTAAGTCACTTTTAATCTGCACTGGGTTAAATGAAATATATTTAATTCTCTAGGACACTCCTCGTATAGTTTACTCCTTTAGGCTAGGTATCATTTTGGGAACTCTATGTTGAACTCCTTCTAGCTTGTCTATATCTTTTTGGTAGCAAGGGCACCAGGATTGAACGCAGTATTACAGAAGAGGGTGGACTAAGGAATTGTAAAGAGTTAGGATAACTTCTTTGGATTTATGTTCAAATGACCTGCCTAAACGATTATTTTGTTTGCCTTCTTAACAACTTCTGAACATTGTTGACTCGGTTTTAAGTTACTCGTTATTGTTATTCCCAGATCGGTTTCTCTGTCTACACTCTTAAGCTGAGTACCATTCATCGAATAGTTTGCTTTCTCATTTCGTTATACAATAGGTAGTACTTTACATTTATCCGCATTGAAACTCATTTGCCAAATTTGGGCCCAACATGACAACTTATCTAGATTGTATTGCATATTGTCAACTTGTTCTTTTGAGAGTACGCTATTTGCAATTTTTGTATCGTCAGCAAACTTTGAGATTGTACACTGCAGGTGAGACCCTCATCTATGTCGCTGATGTAAATTAGAAAGATAGTTGGTCCTAGTACCGATCCCTAGGGTAACCCGCTACTTATTGGTCCATTTAGATGCCTTACCATTTATGACTACTCTTTGCTTTCTGTCGCTGAGCCAATTTTCTATACATTTCAACACACCGTCTTGTATTCCATGCGCTTTTAGTTTTATCAGTAAAAGTTTGTCAGGAACTTTGTTAAAGGCCTTTTGAAAATCATGGTATATAATATCTACAGCTTTACTCTCATCATAGAGGTTGAGGATATCGTGGAAGAAGTCTAAGAGGCTTGTTAAGCAGGAACATTTGTTACGAAAGCCGTGTTGAGTATCTTTAAGTATGTTATTTTCCTCTAAGTGATTTACGAGTGAGTGTTTCTAGCATTTTACATACAACTGAGGTTAAGCAAATTGGACGATAGTTACTGGGTAGTAATTTGCTGCCTTTTTTCAATATCTGTGTTACGTAGGCTAGGTTTCACTGATTAGGCATAGTTCCAGACTGCAATGATTTATTGAATAGCAATGTCAGTGGTTTGGAGAGCTCATCCTTAGCTTCTTTTAGAACTCTAGGTGAGATTGTATCAGGTCCGGGCGATTTATTTACCTTAAGTTTATCGAAACATTTCAATACTTCTCTCTCTCTCTCTGTAATGGTGATATTGCTTCGCACATCAGAATTATCAATCTGAATCGGCGATGCTGTAGGGATATCAAAGGCCTTTTGAAAATCATGGTATATAATATCTACAGCTTTACTCTCATCATAGAGGTTGAGGATATTGTGGAAGAAGTCTAAGAGGTTTGTTAAGCAGGAACGTTTGTTACGAAAGTAAAAAAATGATGCAAAGAAGGTATTGAATACATTACTCATTTGTACTTCGTCTTTGGTGTATTCTCCATTTTCATCGATTAACGGTCCAACAGTTGAAGTAACTACTTTGTTCTTTCTGATATAAATATATAAGTCTCTCGGGTTTGTTTTACTTTGATTCGCAATATGTAACTCCAGAGTCTTTATTCCACCATTTGGGCTTAACATTATGGCCTGTACGCCGTATTTGGTATGGTATGCAGTCTTGCACTGCTTTTAGGTAAGTGTCTGCGAATAATTCCAAAGATGTATTTCTGTCGTTATTGTTAATTAGAAAGCTCCAGTCAGTTTCTTTAAACATTGCTCTAAGTTTATGAAAGTTTGCTTTCTTGAAATTAGGGACTTTCTCGATGTTGCTATTTGGTTCGTTACTAGTAAACTTTAAACTGAAAGTTATCGTACGATGGTCGCTGTTACTGAATTCATCATTGACATCCAAATTCTCTATCAATTCTTCTTTGTTGAAAGTACAAGGTCAAGGACGTTATTTCCACAGGTTGGAGATCTAACAAATTGATATAGCGAGCTTTCTTGCAAGTTTGCAAACAGGTCCTGTCCAGAGTGTGAAGTAATACTAGCTCCCCACTTGGTCACAGGTAAATAATGAAGTCGCCAAAAATTACGGTATCATGCGAGTTACTTACGTCTTCAATTTGTTCATAAATTTCTCGGTCAGCTTGCACTGATTGAGCTGGAGGTCTGTATATTAATGCAAGTATTATTTGTGTACTTAATATTTGTTATTATCACAAAGGATGTGTCTACATTCACAATTTGAGGTTTTGACAAGAGAGTCAGGTTAAGACTTCCTTTGATAAAAAGTAAAATGCCACCTTCATTTTTATTTATTCGGCTTTTCTCAAACATTGCATAGCCGGGAATTGAATACTCTGCTAAAAAGTCTCTGTCTTCTGTATTGAGCCAAGATTCTGTTATGCCAATAACATCGTAATTTTCTATAAACACTAGTTCCTCTAAATATGAAAATTTATTACGTATCCTGCGAGCGTTTGCATAGAAAACCTTTAAAGTTTTGGATATGGAATTCACAGAACGGTCTTGATTCAAAGTCTTGGTTCTGGTCGGATCTACATTTATGTACCTGTCTGTCCTCGGTCCTCAGTGTCCTCGATCATTGTCCCTGGTGGTCCTCGATCCTCGCTGTCCTCGATCATCGTCTCTGGTGGTCCACGGTCCTCGATCCCCATCCCTGGTGGTCCTCGTGCCTCGCTGTTCTTGATCCTCGTCCCTGGTGGTCCTTGGTTGGATAGCGTGGTGGACTGCAAACCAAATGGCCCTCAGATCGAGTCCACGCCAAACATCAAGGGTTATTTTGAGGTGATTTGATCATTCCTGCTGTTCTACAAATATCATGGCTACACCGACACGTCAAGAAAATACCCCCTATATCGTCACCAACTCGTAACATAGAAAATGCCCGACCATATTCGAAGATGCTGTGAAGGACCGTATAGCTGCTGTCTAGTTAGTTAGTTAAAATATAATTTCAGAGGCTATTAACCCTTCTGGATTATTAAGCCAGCACACTGTAAGTCAAGAATAGCGTCAGAACTGGAACCCCTTTACGAGAACTCCAGTACCTTGGTTGCTCTCTTGAAATTTAGTGACGTGTATAAATAAGGTATTGTCATCTTGTCTGGCAGAAAGGAAGTAGCCAACACCTTAAAGCTCCATTATGGCCATCTAGTGCGACACAGATGAAACACTCAACATTGCGAAGCTTTAATTGATAGTCTCGGGGCCTTGTAAGTGTTACAGGCTACAGTCCCAGGGTTAAGACATAGAACAATATATTAAAAGCAAATGGACATTCATGTTGTATTCCTACCAATATAATGTTATCCAAGCTAAAGGTATCTGCATTATATAAACCAATTAACTGCATCAGGTGTGGCATAGAATGATGCTCAAGATTTGCAAATACCCCCTTTGAAAATGTTATCACTACATCAAGGGCGAGATAATTATGATAATCAGCTCCTATCTTAATGTAAACCAGTTAAGGGGAGATGGGTAGTTTTTTCTGGTCCCCCTTCTTCCTTTGCAAACCCCGGAATAGGAAGGAGCTGTATGACTACCAAGTCATTTGCGTGATGACTATTCCTACCTTGCTTAGGGTCCAGAGGGAGGATGCACAGGCTGAGTGTTGTAGTATAATAAGTAGTAGTAATTGTAGTCTATTATTGATGTATTTATCATATTTTATTTATTTTATATTTATTCAATTATCAGAAATAACAAATATGATTATACAAACAGATAACATACAAATTGATTAAATAATCCACTAGGTTGGAATAAGTAAGTACACTAAGGAAACCGAGCGAGAACTCCAGTGAGTAACATTGATGAGGACATTTGAAATGGGTGCAAGAGCAAACGTTATACTTGAGAGAAGGAGAAGGAGAAACTGTATCTCATTACTGGTGGATACATTACCACATTGTAGCATCACCAGGAAACTGTTTTCTAGTTTCTTTCAGCTTCACAAACATCCACATCTTTCTCATAATTAGCATATTATTACGTACATATGGCATTTGTATTATTTTGGTAATATAATGAGATAGTCGCCATCTGGTTTTGTCTGACTGTTTGCATGTAAGTAGTGTTCTCAAAACGTAATTATTTTAATGTTGTCAGTACTACCATTTAATACCGATTAACTTGGACAAAATCCACTGACACCCCTACCCATTCCATTCACGAATGAACCCTCCCCCCACCTATACATACAGTATATACAGTATATATATATATATATATTTTTTTTTTTTTTTTTTTTTTTTTATGTGAGTGAGGGAGAAAAAAGACAGAACTGGCTGTAGCGAGTGCCTCCCCCAGAGTTGAAAGAGTGACAGGGCCAAAATCAAAGGACGTTCGAGGCAAAATACCTGGACACACAGTGTTTGAAGCAATTTAAGTCATAGGAAGAGGGTGTTATGCGAGGTTGTAATCCAACTCGCTTATATATTCGTTCTATAAATCTTCTTGTTTAGAATGCTTAGAACCAAATCCTGTCCGACAGGAACACAACTAGCACTTAATAATGTCTTCCTGGGTTACTCAATCACACTATATACACAATGAACACACAGGATAATTACACTAGTTTATTATTATTGGCATAGAGGTACATATCATAATCACATGGATCTCAACTACAGAGTGTGAGTCCAATGTTTTAAACAAGGTGACTAGGAAAGAGTTAACTAAATTTTACTCCTTCAGGAATTATTATGTCACTTACAAAGCATCAAACATGAAATATACCGTTATATAAAATACACACATAAGATATGATGACAATACCTATACGAGTCAAGTGTATAACGAGAGGAATGATAGTTATTAAATGTGGGTAGCTGAGATCATCTACTCAGGTACGCACAGTAAGCGAGGCACGAAATACAAATAGGCTGCCCGACTAGGTCGGTGGTCAAAGGTGCCGCGGTGTGCGGTTAACCTCTGAAGTGCTGACGTATTTGAGGTTTTTCGTCACTAAAATATTCATTGTACCATTAATAGCATTAATAATTATCCATATGCGCCTATTATGGGTTGATTATAAAGGTATTAACCTGAAACAACAATAAAACGAGTGAAAACAGCGTTTGGATGGTCAAAATCGGAGATATAGCCCGCGAGTTGTATAATGTATGGGTGAGGCAAGCTACCTTCCCGCCAATTTTCCCCAAGGCCACTGCGACACAGTCGATCGATACTCTCTCTCTCTCTCTTGCACTCGATGGCCATCAGTGATGACAACACCCTGCTTGCAACTCGCTAATGTTAGCACGAAAATATACCTCAGAATAAGGGAATAATAGGGAAAATAGGTGATAACTGAGGAATAGGAGGAAAGTGGGGAAGGAGGGGAGGTAGAGGACTGAGATTTTGCATGGCCCAGGGGCCAAACAAAAA
Organism: Lithodes maja; assembly: GCA_037953745.1. NCBI lineage: Eukaryota > Metazoa > Arthropoda > Malacostraca > Decapoda > Lithodidae > Lithodes > Lithodes maja. The sequence goes on from JBAKBP010019474.1 coordinate 35,386, forward strand.
TAAAAAAATAAAAAAATAAAAATAAAACAAATATTTTTTTTTCGATGTAAAAAGTTGATTTTTAGTTTTACTTACTCCAGAGAGTCTTCCCGCAGCTCCCGGGTTAAATGTCAAACGGACTGCGGTCAAGCTAAATAAATACTTGATTTAGTGCAACGTTAATTCAACAACACGGGATATGAAATTCACTTTACTCTTTTTGGAAAGGGAATTAAATTTACAATTTAATCATATAAGATTAATAATTGTGAATAATCTCTCACACGACATATGAAAAATAACTTCAATCGTAAATGAGCTAAAATCACACTCGAGAAGGAATTCAGATTCACCCAATATATAGTGAAACTATTATAGCGGAATAATAGCTATAGAACCAGTCAGTTTGAATATATTAACAAACCACTGTAAGTAAATCAGACACAGAACAAAGTAGTGAAGGATGAATAGCCGGAACGAGGGCTAGTGAATTATAAAATAAGATACAGAAGCAGAACAAAGTAACGACATATAATAACCCGAAAACAGGTTAATAAAGTATATAATACAATTAAGACACAAAACTATGTAGCGTTTGATAATTAGCCAAAATAGAGGCTGATGACTATAGGAACGTACAATCGGAATTCCTAGCTTCGGTGGTGAAATAATATAATTAACCGAATAGCGTAATTGATCGAATTATTCACAAGAACTAATATAGGAAAATAAATCCTTGAACACAGATTAATTAAACTCAACGGAATGGGTTTTTACATTGAAAGTGGGCGAACTAATACTCTAAGTGATCTCTTATATAATATGGACGAAGCACTGTCCTGTGTTTGAGATTAAGTTTACGGAAGGAAAATTGCTCTCGTTACACACTCCACTTCGAACTTGGACACTCAATCAATAATAACTCAACTGAATAAAATCTGTGAGCGTTCACTAAGTATTACGTACAGTATTGGTTCTTTAACGCAAGTGAAAAATACAGATAATGTAAACATGGACCTAGATTGGTAAGATCAGAATTAATACATAAATAAATCAACTGCACAGATAGAAGTTAGGTTCTCGTACTACACGAACAAGTTGGGCAAGGAGACTCCAAAGATGGCCTCTAAAACAAAGTTAAATTGAACACTCGCATATTTTATATTACCTTCACAATAATCCCCAAAACATAATAACACAGAGACACTTAGGGTATGGGTTGTGAAGAGAAGTGATATCCAAGAGAGGGGATCTGGTCGACGTAAGACTCGTATTTCCTCCTTCGTCTGGACACCAATGGGAACTGCCTCTCATACACAACTAGAGACGGTATCTTCTAGTTCCTCTAACAAACTGCTGGGTCGCCACACTTGTTGAGCTTTTTATAGGGAGAATGGCTAGCCCTATTCGGAAGTAACTCCGACACAGTACTATACCCACTATAAGCTAATGCCAGTGGAAGGTATTTCCTAATGTTTGCCTACCGATCATAAATTTCAGTCAGGTTATATTTGGATTATAATTTGAACCTAATTTACTCCATTTCGGAATAGTAGGGACATGGGGTTTTCGATCTTTTAATTACTGTGCAGCAAATAATAGCCTTAAAAATACAATGGACATCGGAATATATGGGTATGGTTAAGCTTTACTTCTTAAGATTACATTTCTATTTTAGAAAGCCTGCATGGTTGCAGGATAAATGTTTTGCAGGTATTCAGTTTTCTCCTGCTTCTCAACATTACATGCCAGGCTTCCGTTATTCTTGATTTATCACTATTGAGGTTACAGGTGATTTTTTGTACTGTAGAGATGATTCTTTTGGACCCATCTGTGAAAATATGACATTGGGGTATGATGAGGAATTAGCATAAATTCTTCCTCATCATAATTCATATCTGGTTCCTGGGTTTGGTACATCTCTTTCACGCATCCTGGATCCTGTGATTGGTCCAGGGGGGGCCCCTGTGATTGGTCTGGAAACAGGTTATTCTCAGTCAGTGGTTTGTTGGTGCCATGGAGAACGTATATCATATATTGGGAACTGCGTTAATACATTCTCGGTCTGGATGTGGGTCCTTTTCTTTGTTCTCTTCTTCTTCTCCTTTATGTGAGCTATCCTGAATCTGGTTGGTTGAGTCTTTTCCCGGTTTAGGAGTGTATCTGAGGGGGCTTCTAATGTGGCAGCTGGCAACCCCGTCATCTCAGAGGGAAAGATTGATTCTGGGAGCGAGTTCCAGAGCTCAGCAGTTTAATAGAAGAAAGTCTGAGAATAGCGTTTCTTGGGTTGGAGAGTTGCACAGAGTAGGGGTGGGATTGTGTTGCAAGACGGGTATTACGTACCCTACGTAGAGGAGGTGGTATACACTGGGAAAGCTCTGAGGAACACTGATTATTGTAGTAGCGATATAATAGCGAGAGAGATGTAACATTGCGGCAAAGAGAGAGAGATTGCAGAGAGTTGGTGAGTGGACGGGAGTTAATGATACAAAAGGTTTTCCTTTCTATTTTGTCTAGGAGTGCAGTGTGAGAGAATCCTCCACACGCATGTGAACAATACTTAATACAAGGACGCACTGTGCCCCTGTACAGAGACAAAAGCTACACAGGGGTAAAGAACCCCTTGAGGCGGTTGAGCACACCCAGCTTCTGGGAGGCTGCCGTAGCAAGACTGTTAATATGGTCCTTCCAAGTGAAAGCAGAAGAAAAGGAGACATCAAGAATATTGAGAGAAGATGAAGGATTGATTTTTGTATTGTTGAAGTGTAAGGGATGGTCCACTGGAAGTTCCGAACGGGTAGTAAGATGAGGAAATTGGGTTTTGGAAGCATTAAAGGTAACAAGGTTTTCTCTGCCCCAATTGGAAATAGTAGTTAGATCAGAAGATAAGTGTTGCATAGCTTCATTACGTTTGTCTTTGAGGGATTGCTGGCTGGGGCGTTTAGGAAAACTAATTGAGTAGTGTAAGGTAGAGTTTTTTGCGTATGAATGGATGGGACTGGAGGTACAGTTAAGAAGATAATTTATGAAGATTAGAAAGATAATGGGAGATAGAACAGAGCCCTGAGGAACACCGGAGTTGATAGGATGAGGAAGTGAGTGATGGCTGTCCACAACCACAGCTATGGAATGGCCTGAAAGGATATTAGAGACAAAGTCACAGCTGGAGGGATAGAAACCGAAGGAGGGTAGTTAAGAAATTAAAGATTTTGTGTCAGACTCCATTGAAGGCCTTCGATATGTCTAGTGCAATATAAAAGGTCTCCTCGAAGCTCCGAAAGGAGGATGAGCAAGAATTAGTAAGATGGTTCCATATCATCTCAACCAGTAGACCATTTCAACCAGTAGCTGTCAACCAATGACAAATTAACCCAGACCAACCAAACCAGTGCCAAAATATAGTACTAACCTAACCTAACCTAACCGTATTGGTTGATTTGGTACTGGTTGAGAACTACTGGTTGAAATGGTCTACTGGTTGAGTTGACCGGTCACCAGTAAGATATGAAAGAAGATCACCAGTAGAGCGACCCTTAAGGAAGCCATACTGGAGATCTGAGAGTAGATTATGAGAAGAGAAATGCTTCAGAAATTTGAATGCAAAAATAGTTTCAAAAACTTTAGAGATACAAGTGATGAGAGCAATTGGACGATAGTTGGAGGGTTGAGAGCGGTCACCCTTCTTTGGGACAGGTTTAATGAGGGCAAACTTCCAGCAAGAAAGGAAGACGTTAGAGGAGAGACAGAGACGAAAGAGTTTGCCAAGGCAGGGAGTCAGCACAGAAGCACAGTTTTTTAGTACAACAGGAGGAACACCGTCCTGACCTTACGCCTTCTTATTATTAAACCCAGAGAAGGTAGAAAGTACTTCTTTAGAAGAGATTAGGATATTAGGCATAAGCAAGAGAGAGGGGGGTGGAGAGGGAGGAATAGCACCGGAATCGTGCAAAGAGCAGTTTCTAGCAAATATTTGAGCAAAAGGTTCAGCTTTATCAGAGGAAGAAGTGATGGTGTTGTGCCATCAGAGTGGAAAAGGGGAGGGAAAGACGAGGAAGAAAAATTGTTGGAGAGGATTTTGGCTAGATGCCAGAAAGCTTGGGAAGAGCTAGAGTTGGATAGTTTAGAGCATTTATTATTGATGAAAGAGTGCTTGGCAAGTCGAAGAACATATTTGGCTTGATTCCGGGCAGAAACATAAGAAGAATGAGATTCTTGAGTTTTAAGGCGTCGGTACCGTTTGAATGCTTCCTCCTTTTTGCGGACAGCAGTAGAACAACTTGAGTAAACCAAGATTTGTTTGCATTGGACTGAGAGAAATTAAATGGAATGTATGCTTCCATGCCCGAGAGAATTACCTCGGTTATGTGTTCAGCACTCTCCGAGGGTCCCCGGCCTTGGAAGCAAAAGTCATTCCATGGGAAATCAAAGAAATACTGCCGAAGAGCCTCCCAGTCGGCAGCGCCAAAGTGCCACAAGCGCTGCCGGTTGGGAGGATCGGGTGGCTGTACCGGAGAGATAGGAAAGGTGACATATTAGTTTATGGTCGGAGTAGCCCAAAGGAGAGAAAAATTTATAGTATAAGCAGAAGGGTTAGAGGTTATAAATAAGTCAAAAATGTTGGGCTGATCTCCGAAGCGATCCGTAATACGGGTGGGTCGTGATTGTGTCATCATTTTTGTTGTTAGGTGGAGGTGGTGGGAGGGGCATGAGGGGGATTCAGCGCAACGATTCCCCATCATGGCCCTCCTACCACCTCCACCTCCACCTCGCAGGATAGCAGCGCGGGCCCCCCTCAACCAACAACGAGACAGAGCCAACGGATAGCCCTGCGCCTTCACGCCACCAATCAGGACGCACAGAGCTAGAATTAGCTCCTCCCACCTCTCCTACCAGACCAACTTAACCCCTATAAATACGACCCCATGTTCATCACTCATCACTCCTTCTCCTGAAGATGACTTGTGCACAAGTTGAAACGTCAAGGCCAAACCACAACTATGCAGAACTTCTCTACCAATTACCTGAACATCAGAGGAAAATTGCCAGAAATATCAAAGTTATAAATAATATACTTATTTATGCTGAAATTGCTGCTTCTTTTAACTTTGTCGACAAGAAAATTTACTACCTGGCTACACGAATATATATATATATATATATATATATATATATATGTATATATATATATATACAGTATATATACTGTATATATAGAATTATATGAAAACAATTGTAAAAAAGCTCATGGCATGTGGAATTCATAATGCAAATTAATCACCACTCTCATTCATAATCACAACCACATTTCCCTGTTAACTACTTTCATTCTGACAAACATTAACCAATTCTGTACCAGCGACGTCATTTTCATTATGTTCTAGTAACTAAATAAACTATTTTATTCAGGTTGGGAAGGACGTCTAACAATTAAGAGGCTACATACTATCTCAATTAATCCCTTTGGCTGCCATATACAGTATACTTCCTGAGCATAATAAAATCGTCTAAATGTGTCTGAAATAATACAAAATTGACGTCACCGGTACATAAAGGGTTAAACAGTTTATTTAATTTTAGATGTGACGTTTAAGAATCAAAGGAGTTTACGTCCACTGGTCAAAACAAAATCCTTAACAAAAGACACAAGAGAAGTAATCGTCCCGACAATGGTAAAGCAAGACAACATTCCAACAACCTGCCATTGATGATCTCTTAAGCCAAATTAACGTGACTCGAACAAACCCTCTCGAGTTGATAATATGTTTAACCCCATTAGTTCTCAGATTTTATGACTTTTAACTCATTAGTTTGTCGATTTCAAGAACTTTCGCCCCACTTTTTTTTTTCAATAGTAAGACTCTTTGTGTCATTTAGGTGTTGTTTTTTTCCTGGTGAGCGATAGTGAGCCTGTAATTTAAGTGGAACCGGTCTTCGCCCATGACATTTTTCCATCGTAAAATTTAAACATTTATCTTGAAGTAGGTTCTTAGTGCGTGTTTTTTTTTTTTTTTTTTTTTTTTTTAAAGCTTGATGGAGGTCTAGGGAGGATACTAAAAACACTGATACAATCAAAATATATATTAGCAAATAAATACATCCATTCCCCCTTAACCCCTACTGTACGGGTGACGTCTATTATAGTTTATTCTTGCTATACTTAGGCAATTTTCTGTATTATAAAAAAGGTTCTGAGGTAATAAAAAAAGGTTAAGTTACATAGTTAGAAACCTGTTTATTGCTGGAGGCCCTTTTTAAGCTGAATAAAAACGTATAATAGTAGCCAGAATAAATGTTAAGAGGACGTCACTTGTACAGAATGGGTTAAGAGGGTAATTGACGAAATGATCACCAGAAGGAGGAGGCATTTCACGCTCCGCCAACCAACCGACATCAACAGGAGAAGAAGGAGTAAGGAAGAAGAAGAAGGGAAGAAGATGAGTGGAAAGGGAACAGACGAGAAGAGAGGAAAGGAGAGATAAGGGATGAATAAACGAGGGAAGGAAAGGTTAAACGAGGGAAGAGAAAGAGGAGGAATGCAAAAATGAGTAAGGGAAAAAGATACATTGGAAGGAAATAGAGGAGAGGAGAGGAGAGAGAAGGGAAGGTTAAACGAGAGACGCAAGGACACATGCGAAAAGAGAAGATGGGAAGTGGGAGAGACGAGAACATGATAAATAATAATAATTATTATAGAGGAATGAACTATAATAGCCAAATAACAGAAGAGAAAATAACAATATGCAAGAGAAGAATAAGAAAACAAAACTTAAAGAGCAGAAAACCAGGGGAATGAAGAGATAAAATAAAAGAGGCAGAGGAGAATCAGAAAAGGGGGATGAGATTGATAATACAAGAGGGAAACCAAATGTGATATAGGAGACGAAAGGAGAGAAAGACACAAAACAAGAAACAGATACAATTTCATGAGAACAGAAATGGATACCTGAAAAGAGAAAAGATAAGAGTGAAACAAGAATAAATGGAATTAACCCCTTGAAGGATCTTGACGTGGTATATTTTTGTTATCTGTAAACAATTGTGTACAGCTTAGGAAGAATCTTTGGGCATCAAAAGGGTAAAGACTATTTCAATTAAACCTCTGACTACTATATACCCTTCCAAATCCGAACAAAATCGTCTAATAATAGCCAGATTAGAGAATCAAATTGCGTCATGATACTAAAAGGATTAAGATAGGATGAAAGAAGTTTGTGAGGAAGATAAAATAACAATATATTTATCAAAAGAGACGAATGCAGATAATAGACAAATAAATATCTGAGGAGAACGAAATATAATGCGAATGTAGGGAACATGAGGTAAACAAACGAGAGAAGAGAAAACAAGAACATTGGACTGAACATAAAATAGAATGAGCAAAACATCTGAGACACAAATAAATGTTATGACTCATATTGCTTAGTTACAGTTTTGTCTGTGTGTAACTCGCCGAACTTGTTTGTTAATGCCCCTTTCCCACTGGTGAGACAAGTCACGATTTTCGTCGCCGACACCAATAAATTGGCACATTCGTGACATGTCACAACACCTCTCATGAAAAATCGTTTGACTCTCAAGGCCTTGCAAGGGCCCTCGCGGGTCGTCGCAAATGTTCGGACCGTTCACAATTTTGGACGAGGACTCATGAGGATTGGTTGCCCTCGCAAGTATCGTCGAGCGTCGCCGAGGGATCTGCGAGGCTTCTGCGATCATCTGCGACATCGGCGAGACATCGCGGAGGGTTCCGCACAAAAAAACCTTTGCAACGCTGCATGGATGCTCACCGATGCTCTGCTCGCCGATGCTCTCAGATGTTCCGAGAACATCGACGATGCCAAAGAGCACCTTCGGCGAGGTGGGTAAACAAAATTATTAGGCCTATAGTGAACCTGATGAACCCTTTTTTCTATGCACCTCTCGTGGAGGGTTCACCTGTTTTTGTTTTCTCTTTCTCTCCTTTTCTCTCTTTCTCTGGTTTGTATCCATTCAGCTCCATTCAGCCAACTGTTTTAAGACGTTTATCCCCATCCAAGTATCGATAGCTTCCTGGCAAGCGATAGCAACCCAGCATTATATGGAGAAATCCGGCTTCGCCGGAGAAATTTTTCTATCGAAAAATATACAATTTAGCTTGCTCTCAAAACAAAAATATATATATATATATATATGTTGGCTCGCTACCGCTAACCAGGAAAATATTGAAACCTGGATGGGGGTAAACGTCTTAAAACAGTAGGCTGAACGGGGCCGAACGGATTATAGGCAAAGAGAGAGGGAGAGAAAGAAACACAATTAGGAGGGAGAGAAAGAGAAAACAGCGAGGCGGGCTCAATGTTTACATTACGGCTTAGCCTAATTGAGCCCACCTCATCTCGAAGGGGCGTATTTGGTATGTTATATTTTAAGCTTGCTAGAGGCCTAGGGAGCAAACTAGAACAAATATATATACCGTTAATGATAAATATATATACCGTTAATGATAAATATATATACCGTTAATGATAAATATATATACCGTTAATGATAAATATATATACCGTTAATGATAAATATATATACCGTTAATGATAAATATATATACCGTTAATGATAAATATATATACCGTTAATGATAAATATAAATATATGAATAATATAACGTCCCCTTACTGCATTCTGGCTGACACACGATGGTTTATTTAAGCTCAGGAAAACTCTCTCTTACTCACAGGGCTAAGAGGAAGCATCAATATGGGGCGAGGATAATGTATAAAGCCGGTATCACACGAACACTTTTTATTGTCAACATTCGATAATTAAAAAAATTTTGGAAACATTTCTGGAATATTTTGCACTAGTATCGGAAACTAGACTGATGATAGATGAACTTAGGTAACCGAAATCATTTGAAAGAGGGGAATTTCGTAGGGGTACAGTGGGGCTAAGTAACCGATACACGTATCAGAAGATCAGCGATGATACGGTGTTTCGGCACATAGTAAACAGAACGTGGTTTCTTGTTTAAACATTGCCCATAAAGCATCGTTATTATAATATTGAAGGTGTTAATGCCAGTGTCAGTGAGGGAACAAGGAATCCGTTAAGAGCCCAGCCCTGGCAGTGTAATAAACCCACCAAAACCACAAGGTGAGTGAAGTGACCGTGTGTAGGACAGGCAATTTCACCCTTATGGTTCCCCACCATAGCCTCCTCACCTTCCACCTACCCCGAGAATTTCACCCTCG
>JBAKBP010019475.1:0-44585 GCA_037953745.1 Lithodes maja
CATGTACTTACGCCTGCCTCGCTATTAGGTCTACCTTTGTATTCTGTAGTCACCCAGACATTGTTCATTTGCCAATAATGAATCGTGTTGCAGGGGGCTACGAGGGGACCATAGGAGAGCCGAGAGGTAATGTGCGAGGGATGGAGTTAGTTAGATTCATACCTTACTCATTTTAACTGTAATTTGCTTAACTCTCATATCATTTTAAATGCTACCTTGCTGTGGGAAGCAAGAATCTTAGGGGGGGGGGGGGGGGGGGCGTATTACATCTCATAATTATACTATTTATTATGAAATCATTATAACCATCTATCATATAATTTTAAGGTGTTTTAGTTACAATATCTAGATTTATATGGGGGACTGTACATTACAGAGGTCAGAAGATTATTTACCCCTATGACGTATTGTCTGGTCAGATCCTGTCACACACATTCTGCTGAAATGACACTCCCTGTACTTTCTCCAACGCCATCTTGTAACCACGGGTAGCCATCTTGTAACCGGGAGGTGAATTATAGGTGTGGCTTGGAGGTGGTGAGAAGGCGAGAGATAGGGAGAGCAGGCAGATAGAATCGAACATCCAGGGTGATAACATATACCCAGAGATACCCTCTTGAGTTAGGGTTTACTCTTATATTACTTTATAGTACTTCTGTATATCTATCAGATTGTTACTTAAATATATCAAAGTGGTTTTGGATCAGAGATCTTTAATTATATTCCCTTTACCTATATCTATCAATATAATATATTATATATATGGTAATCGGTGGTGGCAGCATTATAACTACTTATATATAATATATTATCGATCGATTAATCTATCATCAACGAACAGAGAGAGCTGAGATCAACTTATCTTCAATCAACCTATAAGTAAAACATATATCTACATCTCTTAAGGCCATCGACACCTTCAGTCAGCCTTATATAGAGTCAACAGTTAACCCTTATCATATTATATAGGAGCGTAACTCAAAACGTCCTAATACTCCTACCTGGAGTTAACCCTATGAATACATTTGACTACTCCTAATAGTCTTACATAACACATATTTTATTGTAAATTAGCCTGTATAGCCTACCCTACACGATAAAATTTTTGCGCAATAATATTGAGAATGTAGGGGGAAGTATTGGAGAATAACGCAATATATTGAAGATATCTAAAAAAGTTTGATATTTTATCGCACAATGAGAATGTAATGAGTAGTAAGAAGACATTATTGTTCAATATATGTCAGTACAATTCCTGCCTTCCGTGGATCAGTCAACATGCCATACCTCGCTTTCAATGACTGTTAGGTTCAATTAAGGTTAAAATTGTACCTGGATGCCTTGTCTATCGAGACAACGCATTTAAGTGATTAAAAAGGGAACAATATTTCAAAATATATACACTTTTAGGCTTATGCGCATTGTGTACTATATTGGCTACAATTAGAATATTCTATTCAGCTTAGAAACGTTTTCTGGGACTTAACACCTTATTGGCGGGCTAGGCGGTCTAGCGGACCGTAGCACCCAGCGGGGTGTTTTTACCCTAAATAGGGTTGTTTACGTGATCATTTTCATGCCTAAATAAGACCCAGAGCGTAAAACAAGTATCTATCCCTGAAAGGGCGTAAACAGAGCTTTCCAATGACACCCGAACCACCCTTGTACGACCACTGGTTCTCTTGCAACGATCGTGCAACACAAGTGCAAAAACCCTGTAATTAGGTAATTTCCTTACATAATTCCCTGTGTAGCGAGTGAGACAGGGGAGGGAAGGGTGGGATACAGTTCAGTAGGTCCATGGTGGTCGTGCGGAGAGGGGTTAGTAGTTTAGTTTTTTTTTTTTAGTAGTGTGTGTAGGGAGAATAAGGAATGAGGTTAATAGTAATGAGTGCGCACGACATATAACCGCCACATATCCAAATTTATTTTCACAAAACATAAGTTGCGCGCCTGCCAGTTAAGGGTTAAGGACATAGAATATAATTAAATCTAGTTTTGTGGGACTTAAGGACATAGATTATAATTAAATCAACCATCTGATTTCCATATATCCTTCCTAATCTAATAATGGCCAGAAAGCAGAACATAAGTCATATCTTGTAAGTGATAACAATGCTTAACCCGGGAACGGCGAGGGGGGGGGAGGGTAATGAACTAGCTCCCCATGGGCGAGCATATGGGCTCCATTCAGGCCTATAATCGTCATTTTACGATAAATATCGTTATTACCTATTCATATGAGCCTATTTTACCTTCACTATGAAGATAGTAACCTGTAACAACAATCAAACCAGTGAAAATATAATTTTTCTGGTCAAAATCGCGAATATAGATGGACCAGCCCATTCATGAATTTGGAGAACATTGAGGCAACCCCTCCCTCCACGAGGCCTCAAGCCACACTGAGCCTACTCATACTGAGTCATACACACACTCGCTTGTGTAACACACCTAGGCACGTAAGCACATCCCCCACACAGTTTGCTAATGTTAGCACAAAAATATACCAACAAATTAGGGAATAACAGGGAAAATAAGTGATAACTGAAGGGGGAGGGGAAAGGGAGGAAGGAGGGGATGTGGAGGGATATATGAGGTATAGGGAAAAAAAAAAAAAAAAAAAAAAATTGTTTAGTGCTGTTTAAATGGTATTTTTAGGCCTCCCTCTTAAGAGCTTTGCCGACGTCACCCAGTAAAACCTCTTAAGAGCTTTGCTGCCATTTACGGGTTAATTAAATATTTCGAAAGGGCGTCAAAGTTACATGTCAATTAATTGCTAGAAGCTTAAATTCAACTTGATAGCTTTTTTTGATAAGCGGGATATGGCATTTAGAAAGGCAATTATATCTTCTTTAGGCCTACTATTAAACTTTAGGCGTTTGTCCGATTGAATTAGTGCATTACTATTTTGAATCCCTTATTTACAGTAGGTAGGCTATACCCTGTGGTTGACCATACTGTATAATGATGCTTGAATGGTTTAATATAGTATCGGTATAGCGTAGTCCAAAAATGTGAATACATATTGCATTATAGTATATTCATGAAAGGAACATTTGAAATAGGCCACTTACATTCTTTACGTAATTATAGAAGGCAATAGCCTACTTATCACGATCAGACTCGTTCAGAACCACGTGAGTAACTTTGTTTGGCTAATATTTGTTTCACAAATAGGCTACATTTTAAAACTTAGACTATGTTTAGTGTAATTGGGATACACACAATATACGTGTCTGTTAGTTATCTTGCCTTCCAGTAACCATTCTCACTATTGAGCCATGAAGGAGGTAGGCATATTGCACAATAATATTAAGTCATATGTTGCGTCAATAATATTGATCGTCTGCTCAATAACTCCCTCTCTAATTCTTAGACCCAAAAACACAAATTTCCCTTTGAAACTACTGATTAGACTCGTTCCTGTTATAATATGGAAAACAATATGGCACATTTTAGTGACCGAATTCAGTAGCGATGTATGTTGACATCTTATTCAATGACTGACGCTTTTCTCTTCATTTGGACGACGGTACACAATAATAGACTTTCGTGAGGCCATAATTTCTTGATGTAATATCTAAAATGTATTTTTTCACTACTCCTTTTCCACTTTCTTACATAAAAGTGTGTATGAAAACTTAAGATGTATAGCCTATTAAGTGAGGATGAAGACCGTACATTTCTTATTTTAAATGGTTTTAACAATACATTTGACTAACTCAAAAAAGTTGGGAGTATTGTTCGAAATCCGAAGACTACTATGCAATATTGGAAACAAATACAATTTTCTTGGCATATCTTGCCACTTTTTGTAGGTTTTGGGGAACTTTACAGGTAAATTCTTCTATTGTATAAGAAGCAAGCATGCATCTACAATCCCACGAGTAAAATTATTTGACATGTCGCTGAGAGATAAGGGCAAAATAGGCTTGATAGAATAATCATTGCAGGGTACTTTTTGGGCATAAGCTTTACAAAGTCAATTTTAAAACTCAGTTGTAGGCTACCTAGCCGTAATTACCACTATGTTTCAAGTCAAATACCAGTTCATACCATTCGTTGACTGATTGATGGATAGGTAGGCTACGGTAATCCACACATTTTAACGGGTTTCAGACGTTGAGTAACGAGATTTGTGAACACTGCTTTGTTTACAGTAGAGTTAAGTGTGTTTAGATAGCCTACCTATGTTTGAGACTAGTAGGGGTGAGGTGGGGGTGTAACGAACTATTAGTGGATAAAATATTCACCAAAAATCAGGTAACAAACTTTATGGAAAAATAGTTATATCACAATAAACTATGGGTCAAGGCCTATCACAGTGATTTTTACTAATCGTGTAAGTAGTAGTTAAGGTCAACTTATTGAATTTTTTTAATAAAGGGTACCTCTTGTTCGGACCACACCCACCATATGGGGTGGTCCGAACAATGCATGGGAGTGATCGAAACACCACACTTTTCACTATTACCCCTTTGGCTGCGGCTATGTTTGGGCTATTTAGGGCATATTCAGGCACTCCTGAATGATAAATCAAGCATCTGCATTAAATGAAGTGTATTCTGCCAAAAACTAGACGAAAATAGCTTCAAAATTACACCAGAATGGACCCTGTACGTGGTCTGGTTCACCCGCAGTGGTCCCAGTGAAACGCGGGAACCCCGCTATTATGTAACACTCGCTCGCTTGGCTACACTGGTGAGAGAGACAGAGAGAGACTCGCGCGAGACACAGTGAGCCGCTCGGTGCTCTGAGGGTCGGAGGTGGGCCCCTCACGCTCTCGCCCACTGACACTCGATTTTTACGTTTTTTACAGGCTTTTAAAGCCTGGAAATTGCTGTAACTTGCCAAAACATTCCAGAACGTCACCTGCAGTGAAAGAGTTAAAATGCATAGTGAGATTGTAAAAACTGGTGATCTCAAATAAAATATATGTTGAAAGTGTCTTTCTTGCCAATTTTAGAGCACATTCTCAAGAAAGAAATATTATATTCCATACTGTCACAACTTATGATTTTACCAACATAAAACACCTTACATCCGACATTCTTCCCTTCTTCTAACTCCAGCTCAACACAACCAAATACTTTTTGTATTATTTGGATTTTATTTTATTTTTTTTTTTTTTGGTCTTTAAACGTCATTTAAATTTGTGGTGTACCGAACAGTTCGGTACGCACCACATCGCTACGCCCCCTTTGTGTCATCAATGTTTACACATGCATGATGCTGAATGAAATGTCTGAATGGAAGCCTTTCTCACCAGATATCATTGCAGCTAAGTACATTTCACTATTAAGCATCACACCACTAGAATCAGCACGTTTTCACAGTCAAGAAGCACTATATTAGAACGCGAAATATTACATCGATCACCTAAAAAATAGAAAAACTGACCTGAAAACTCTGTCCGTCACGATGTATACAATAGTTTCCCGTCATCCTTAAGCGCTCCGTTTTCTTCTTTTGAGGTGTTTGGGAAACTATTTTATTATTGATAGGGCAGAAATTGTGGACACGTTCCTTTCACCCCCATGTTCGTTACACCCCACCTTCACCCTACACATTAACAGCTCTAAATGACAAATGCATGTGCTTGCAATGTTTGGTGCCAACAAGGTGCACCCATCTGGTCTTTTAAAGTTACAAAGAACTAACCATAGGCTAATAGACTAATAAACCTATGAAATGTAATGACAGCCTAGTCCTACTGTCTATATTTAGCCTATTCCCTTAACATCAACAGGCTGCCCTTAGCGTTTTGTAGCCTAACAACTACCAGAAGTTGAATTCATCAACCTCTGGGACAACTTCTACAACCAGCCTACTCTGTTCCGCAAGGATGGCACTCATCTAAACCCTGTGGGTTCAGCACGCATGGGTCGTCTCCTACACGAAGCAGTCCGCAGCCATGGATCAAAAAACGCCATCCGAGAAGAAGCAGCAGTGACATAAATCATCCAACGCCAAGAAAAACACAGAGGCAACCGAGGACCACCAGCGATAAGGACCGGAGACAGCGAGGACCGAGGACAGCCATGAACATAAATGTAGATCCGACAAGAACCAAAAATATTATTAAAGCGCGTTCCGTGAGTTCTAAAATAACAAATTTAAAGGTTTTCTATGCAAACGCTCGTAGCATACGCAATAAATTTTCAGATTTAGAGGAGCTAGTGTTTACAGAAAATTATGATGTGATTGGCATAACAGAATCTTGGCTCAATACAGAAGATAGAGACTTTTTAGCAGAGTATTCACTTCCCGGTTATGTAATGTTTGAGAAAAGCCGAATAAATCGAAATGGAGGTGGCGTTTTACTTTATATCAAAGAAAGTCTTAACCCTACCCTCTTGTCAAAACCTCAAATTGTGAACGTCGACGCATCTTTTGTGCTAATAAAGAATAATAAAGGTACCAAAATAATACTTGCATTAATATACAGACCTCCAGCTCAATCAGTGCAAACTGACCGAGAAATTTACGAACAAATTGCAGATGTAAGTAACTCACAAGATACCGTAATTTTTGGTGACTTTAATTTACCTGTGACCAAGTGGGGCGATACTCTTACTTCACACTCCGGACATGACTTGTATACGAACTTGCAAGAGAGTTCGCTTTATCAATTTGTTGGAACGCCGACCCGTGGTAATAACGTTCTTGACATTGTACTTGCAACAAAAGAAGAATTAATAGAGAATTTGAATGTTGGTGATGAATTCAGTAACAGCGACCATCATACGATAACTTTCACTTTAAACTTTACTAGTAACGAACCAAATAGTAGCATCGAAAAAGTCCCTAATTTCAAGAAAGCAAACTTTCCTAAACTTAGAGCTATGTTTAAAGAAACTGACTGGAGCTTTTTAATTCACAATAACGACATAAATACATCTTGGAAGTTATTCGAAGCCACTTACCTAAAAGCAGTGCAAGACTGCATACCATCGAAAACTCGGCGTCCAGGCCATAATAATAAGCCCAAATGGTGGAATAAAGATATTTCAAACTGCCTGCTTGCTAAAAAATTTGCTAATGATAGATTAAAATCCTCACAAAATGACGAAGAACGGCTGAAATTTGTAGAGCTACGACGCAAAGCCAAAAAGTTAATTAAGCAAAGTAAAAAGACCTTAGAGTTACATATTGCGAATCAAAGTAAAACAAACCCGAAAGAATTCTATAGTTATATCAGAAAGAAAAAAGTAGTTACTTCAACTGTTGGACCGTTAGTCGATGAAAATGGAGAATACACCAAAGACGAAGAACAAATGAGTAATGCCCTCAATACCTTCTTTGCATCAGTTTTTACAACAGAAGACCTCAGTGATATCCCTACACCATCGCCGATTCAGATTGATAATTCAGATGTTTTAAGCAATATCACCGTTACAGAGAGAGAAGTATTGAATTGTTTAGATAAACTCAAGGTAAATAAAACGCCTGGACCTGATACAATCTCGCCTAGAGTTCTAAAGGAAGCTAAGGATGAGCTCTCTAAACCACTGACATTACTATTCAATAAATCCTTGCAGTCTGGAACTATGCCTGATCAGTGGAAGCTAGCCAACGTAACACCGATATTCAAAAAAGGCAGCAAATCCCTATCCAGTAACTATCGTCCAATTAGCTTAACCTCAGTTGTATGTAAAATGCTAGAAACGGTCATAAGAGACAGACTCGTAAATCACTTAGAGGAAAATAACATACTTAAAGATACTCAACACGGCTTTCGTAAAAAACGTTCCTGTTTAACAAACCTCTTAGACTTCTTCCACGATATCCTCAACCTCTACGATGAGAGTAAAGCTGTAGATATTATATACCTTGATTTTCAAAAGGCCTTTGACAAAGTTCCCCACAAACGTTTACTGCTAAAACTAAAAGCGCATGGAATACAAGACGGTGTGTTGAAATGGATAGAAAATTGGCTCAGCGACAGAAAGCAAAGAGTGTAGTCATAAACGGTAAGGCATCAAAATGGACCAATGTAAGTAGCGGGGTACCCCAGGGATCGGTACTAGGACCAATTCTCTTTCTAATTTACATCAACGACATAGATGAGGGTCTCACCTGTACAATCTCAAAATTTGCTGACGATACAAAAATTGCAAATAGCGTACTCTCAAAAGAACAAGTTGACGATATGCAACACAATCTAGATAAATTGTCATGTTGGGCCCAAATTTGGCAAATGAGTTTCAATGCGGATAAATGTAAAGTACTACATATCGGATACCTAAATGAGAAAGCAAACTATTCGATGAATGGCACTCAGCTTAAGAATGTAAACAGAGAAACCGATCTGGGAGTAACAATATCGAGTAACCTAAAACCGAGTCAACAATGTTCAGAAGTTGTTAAGAAGGCAAACAAAATAATTGGCTTTATAGGCAGGTCATTTGAGCATAAATCCAAAGAAGTTATCCTAACCCTTTACAATTCCTTAGTCCGCCCTCTTCTGGAATACTGCGTTCAATCCTGGTGCCCTTATTACCAAAAAGATATAAACAAGCTAGAACGAGTTCAACGTAGAGTTACCAAAATGATACCTAGCCTAAAGAACAAACCATACGAAGAGCGTCTTAGAGAATTAAATCTATTTCCTTTAACCCAGCGCAGATTAAGAGGCGACTTAATTCAAGTGTTCAAAATCATCAAAGGCATCGACAATATGAACTGTAGTAAGTACTTCACTATCGACCAATCTAATTACACGCGGGGAAACGGTTGCAAAATTATTGGTAAATCTTTTAACTCGCACGAATCTAAGAATTTCTTCTTCAATCGAGTTGTCAACTTGTGGAATGGGCTTCCCCGAAACGTTATAGACTGCATCACCGTTGATTCATTTAAACTCCGCCTAGACAAATATCTCGCATCAAACCCGCGACTGACTGCGTTTGTAAATGAATAACTTTATTTTATCCCCCCCTCAGTTACTAACCCATCTGTCCCCTACTAACTTCCTAATCCTGCCACGGACATTAGTTGCAGGGCAGTAATTCCCTTTCCAATGTTCCCTTACCCACTCTAAACCACTGTTTGGACACTTGATCCTCAGTGTTTTGGAGGACAAGCAACCTAGAAGGGTCACTGGATCTGTTGTTGCTTGATTTCCTTTGTACTCCTTTGTACTCCTTTGTACTCCTTAATGTTTATATCAAAAGAAAAGGATTGGCCTAGGATAATTGTTATATATATATATATATTTTCTTTAATACATACGAGGTTGAAAGAAATGGCAATTTCTGCGTTGGAAATTTTATTATTCAAAGTTTCCAGGTCTCTGATGAGTTTTCGCTGGGTGGCAGGAAGTAGATGAAGGAGATGAGCAAAATTCATGGTGGTACAGGGTTACATTAAAGTACATGAAGATACAGGATATACGAAGCGTTTCACTGGACAACCAACATCAACAACCAAACTCTGGACCTTCAGATCCTTCCTTCTGCCAAAAGGCACTTTCCTACAGGACCTAACACCCCCCCCTTGCCCCCCGGTGCCCTTGACGCAGCTCCCCGCGCTACCTCCTTCAGCTTCATCTTCCGCAGGTGCCACACAACTTAGGCCACGCCCCTCGACACGCAGCCAATCAGCTTCGACCCCACCAACCAACCACCATCCCGCATCCAGTGCGCATGCGTGAAGCGGTTCTCCCTTTCTCTCTCCTAGAATACCCCTCCACCAATAGCAGACTTTTGCCCCCTGATTTTCGCCTCCTCTGATCCTCCACCCTCTATATATACCCTTCCTGTTTACCTTTTATATCATTCCATCCTTACTTGATAATGCTGGTTGTCCAGTGAAACGCGTCGTATATCCTGTATCTTCATGTACTTTAATGTAACCCTGTACCACCATGAATTTTGCTCATCTCCTTCATCTACTTCCTGCCACCCAGCGAAAACTCATCAGAGACCTGGAAACTTTGACTAATAAAATTTCCAACGCAGAAATTGCCATTTCTTTCAACCTCGTATGTATTAAAGAAAATGTATTACCTGGCTTTACCAACGTATATATATATATATATATATATATATATATATATATATATATATATATATATATATTGTTAAGTTATAGGCTAAGTAACTCAATACTTGGACAAGGTTACTTTGTATCCTCCAATTCAGGCTACTTAATAATTATGTCATATAGCCTATATACAGTACGACAAACTTTGGAAAACATATAAGAGGCGACAACAATTATTTTCAAGTATTTATTTTTGGTTTTAGGTAGTTTTCATTAATATAGTGGTTTTAATTTCTTACAATTCTCGGAAAAAAAAAATGTTTTCCCATCATCCAACGATTTGTAAACTTTGAATCTACTTTTTGTCCCAGAGTAATGAAACAAAATATAAATAAATAACCACTATTTTTTGCCTTGGGCCACAGGAAGAGTAGACCCCCTCCGAGCTCACCCCCCACGACTTAATGACACTTGTGAATGTTTTCAAATGTAATTGTATTAATAAAATGTATAGAAAGCTTTAAAATATGGATACAATCACAACATTATAGACACTCGATCTCCAATACCAAAAATATGGCAGGAAATGCTCTCTTTGATTCCTTGATGACCTTTAGACCAGACAAATGCAACCACATAATTATGTACCTTCCATCTCATATCTGTGTGTGATAACCCAGGTTCGAATCCCGGTGGATCATATATACTTTAATTAATTTCATTGGGGGTGTCTGGTGTTGTGGTGAAATTAATAAAAATAAAGATAGTTAACAGTCCCACTATTGATAGTTTTAAAGCTTGGATCACCAACACAAATTATCTTTATCCTCCTCATCCTTCCCATTAGCCCCTTACCTCCCTGCACAACCCCCGCATATCATGCTGCCCGCGTGGAGTGCTCTGCGGGTCCGCAGGCTAAAGCTAAAGTTAAGTAATTCCTGTGGGGTGGGGAGGGGGGGGGGGGGGCAGTTTGCGACTACGGCGCTCGTCGCTGAATCGCATGCAAAGAATATTGAGTTAAGGAAAATGAAAGACTCACATTCAGATTATATTACTTTGGCACCCTGCGTGTATGTACTGGTACCAGTACAGTATGTATAATTATGGGAGATTATGTAGAATCCAGGTGTATCGCCAGCTTTGTTTACAATATTCGTGTGTATATACTGTATATATAATATATATGTATATATAATATATATATATTTATATATATATATATATATATACAGGGTGTTTCAGTTGACATTTTCATAAGTGACAGGATGTATTCATAATGCAATAATAAGAATATTGTATTCTATGACGTTCTGGGTGAGTATTTATAATTACGAAGATATTAGGCTACATATCAAAAGTTATCGATGTAGTCTAAGGGGTAAAAACTAATATTTCAAAGCTAGCGCAGGGCAGAAAGTCTTTGTTTACACGTGGATAACAGGATTAGAAAAGTGTTTCGGAATCGCTCTAGGTATGATAAAAATAATATATATAATATTCCATTCAAGGGTTGAGGACTCGAATTCCTGGAGCGATTCAGAAACACTTTTCTAACCTCGTTATCCATGTGTAAACAAAGCCTTTCTGCCCTGTGCTAGCTTTGAAATATTAGCTTTTACCCCTTAGGCTGCATTGTGTTTGTATAGCCTATATCTATAATGTTTGATGTGTAATATCTCCGTAATTACAAATACTCACCCTGAACGTCATAGAATAAAATAGTTTTAGTATTGCCTGACGAATATATCCTGTCATTTATGAAAACGTCAAGTGTAACACCCTGTATATATTATATATATAGCCTACTGTATATATATATATATATATATATACCGGGTACCGGTATATATATTAAAAAAAAAAAAAACGCCGATACACCTAGATACTACATCCTTTTCAAACTATTTTCGAAATTTATGAACACAATAACAAAATGAATGGATAAACCCTATGAGTCACGAATGAATGAGATAATGAAACCTGATAATATATGTTCTACTTGTTTATACAGGTACCGGTATTTATTACTATTCTATATACCAAAGTGTGGCTTTCCAGAATAACTGGATGATGTAGCCATCTATAGTAGGCTACTGTTGTGCAACAGTGCAAAGGGAAGTAAGGACCATACTATAAAAATGGGGACCATAGATTAATATAATGTAACACACACATAGCTGATAAAACTGCAACAAGAACCTATTTAAAAGATGTGTGAACCCTCTATAGCTCTTGCCTACAATCGGGTGTCAAACGATAACCGAGGCCAGGCTTTTTAGTCTGTATTATTGTATATGCAAACATGAACTTAAGGGTTATATCTAGTTGTGGCTTTGGAAGGGGTGTCAATTGATAACCGAGGCCAGGCTTTTGAGTCTGTTTTATTGTATATGCAAGGATGAACTTAAGGGTTATATCTAATTGTGGCTTTGGAAGTAATAGAATCGCCCAAACAAGGAATTTTGTGTTAATTTTCTTGTATTACTTCTCATTCTTTCAAGTTTCAAACAACATGACTCCGGTTTGACACTGCCTACAATACATAGGCCTATAAATAGAAGAATAAATCATGAGGATCAACTCTTAGTAATACTCTTCACTACAGAACTTGCCCAGATTAATGATATCTCCATCAATCATAATTTGTGTAACTTAACTACTGTACAGTATAATTTGTGTAACTTAACTACTGTATAGTATAATTTGTGTAACTTAACTACTGTATAGTATAATTTGTGTAACTTAACTACTGTACAGTATAATTTGTGTAACTTAACTACTGTACAGTATAATTTGTGTAACTTAACTACTGTATAGTATAATTTGTGTAACTTAACTACTGTACAGTATAATTTGTGTAACTTAACTACTGTATAGTATAATTTGTGTAACTTAACTACTGTACAGTATAATTTGTGTAACTTAACTACTGTATAGTATAATTTGTGTAACTTAACTACTGTACAGTATAATTTGTGTAACTTAACTACTGTATAGTATAATTTGTGTAACTTAACTACTGTACAGTATAATTTGTGTAACTTAACTACTGTACAGTATAATTTGTGTAACTTAACTACTGTACAGTATAATTTGTGTAACTTAACTACTGTATAGTATAATTTGTGTAACTTAACTACTGTATAGTATAATTTGTGTAACTTAACTACTGTACAGTATAATTTGTGTAACTTAACTACTGTATAGTATAATTTGTGTAACTTAACTACTGTATAGTATAATTTGTGTAACTTAACTACTGTACAGTATAATTTGTGTAACTTAACTACTGTATAGTATAATTTGTGTAACTTAACTACTGTACAGTATAATTTGTGTAACTTAACTACTGTATAGTATAATTTGTGTAACTTAACTACTGTACAGTATAATTTGTGTAACTTAACTACTGTACAGTATAATTTGTGTAACTTAACTACTGTATAGTATAATTTGTGTAACTTAACTACTGTACAGTATAATTTGTGTAACTTAACTACTGTACAGTATAATTTGTGTAACTTAACTACTGTACAGTATAATTTGTGTAACTTAACTACTGTACAGTATAATTTGTGTAACTTAACTACTGTACAGTATAATTTGTGTAACTTAACTATTGTACAGTATAATTTGTGTAACTTAACTACTGTACAGTATAATTTGTGTAACTTAACTACTGTACAGTATAATTTGTGTAACTTAACTACTGTACAGTATAATTCGATGAGTTGACTGCTGAAGAATTAGTACTAGGTAGCAACATTTGACTCATTATTATAAAACAAATAGTGTATAAGTCAATGTGGTTCAATTACATGGCCTACTTGTAACAATTTGACAATATCATACCGGTACTGAACTGGTTGCTATATACTGTATTGCACCAAATACATTACAATAACAGCTACAGTACTAGACTACCGTACGGTACCTGTCTAGGTCTACTAGCACAACACTGGTATATTCTTTAAAGTATATTATTAATTTCCGCTAATGAAGTATTTGTTCCAAATGGAAATATATATATATATATATATATATATATATATATATATATACTCTTATACTATAATATACGAAGTATTTCTCATATTCAGGACTCAAGGTAAGTACAGTACCTGTTCAGTAAGGCAATTACTATTTAATTGAAGTTTCAGCCTGTTATTATGCTAAATAAATTCTTTCACATCACTACCGTTATCTGGCCTATAATAAAATAAAAAATTATTATCCTAAGCCATTTTTGTTATATAGGCCTAACATACTGTACCAATGATTTCAAAATAAATTAATATAAATAGTTTTAGCAGGGTCAGAAGGGATACAGAATATTTAGCGTATAAAATAAAGGTTATGTTATGTTTATTGGGCAAAACAGGCCAATATGCGCCCTACAGTTAGGGTGCAACAAAGGCTATAATTCGATGTTTTTATCTATTTCCAAGTTGGCGAGAAATTGGGTTTGTTCCCTTCGTAATTACTTGTCTATTACGACGTTTTTATAGCTAATAATTATGCTGTCTCATTAAATTGTAGGTATATTTATACGTGTTTTATGTTTGTAATGCAGTTTTGGTGGTAGTTAAAATGTATATTTGAGATAGTTTGAAGCTTTGTCTTTGCTACACTTCCTTCCTAAGCTGAATTTGATAACTTAATGAATGCCAGGATATTATGAAAAGGACAAGCCAGTACTGAATGAATTAATATCTATCGATCCTTCCTAAGCTTTATGAAACCGTGTAATGATAGCCAGAATAACGAATTATCAAAACACATCATATATTATCCTCAACGAGTTGTGGTTATGAGGGAAACATAAAAGGTCAACTCCAGGGATGACAGAAAAAACGAAGCTTAATGCAGGGTCATACCTTGTCAAGAATATACTGCAATACGTATATGGGCAATATCGATATAATCCTATTACACACGCTTGTGGATAGGTCTGTTTGTGTGTTTTTTTTTTTTTTTTTTTTTTTTTTTAACACCTTTCAATTCAATACTCAAACTCTGCACCACATTGAACAAGGTCCTGAAGATGGGGTGCACTCCACAAAATTATCCCATATCGCTAACAATAAACATACAGGCAGTGTTTTAATTGTTAATCTTGGTCTAGACTCTAGAGTTAAGGGAGTTCGCTTCAAATGCCTATTTCTTAATAAATTAAAGTATCGTTTTCTGTTAATCTAGAACTCGCAGTCTTTTGACCAGACAGTGGTGAAGCCAAATGTTGAGTTAAAAACATTCATACAATTTTTGAGAACTTCTCTCATCAAAAAGATCATCCACCTATCGCCACATAAAATAAATAAAACAAGCTACATTTCAATTTTGTTAGTGCACATTGATCAAAGTTCTTCAGTACCCTGTATTCTATCCATAAAACCAAACAGATCACAATAGGCATTGTAATTTGAATAGGTTTTACCCCTGGAGTTGACCATTAAATGTAATTTTTTTTTGTTTACCAAGTTTGACAGCTTTTGCCCCCATGAACATACTGTCAACAAGCTATTTGGGTTGTATAGTAACCTAGCTCAATTACTTGAAGAAATAATTTGTCAATGTCACGAGATTGTCACTTAACGTTACAGACATTAGTTGCATATATTTTAAAGCCTCAAACTGATCAAGTGAGCTTTCGAAATGCAAATATCCTCTTCAGTTTTTAATGCAGCCCAAAACAGTGTTGGTAGTGCATTGTATCAGCTTTATTCTCCATGACTGTTTCCTTTTCTTTTGTCAATGCTATGTGTCTCATATCTTCTTCCTTTCCTGTTTGTTGCTACTGGCTGACTAAGCTAACCTTGTGTTTTTCCAGGTTCTTGGTGAATTTTAAGCCAACCTACAATAGAAAAACAAACTGTTCAGGACAGAGTCACAGAGAGATCGCCTATGTCTTAGGCAAGTTGGAGTCTCCACCTGACGTGTCTATCGTATCGGAGCCTTAAAGTACTCACAATCAGGACTAGCCTACGTCAATAACCAGGATCTTGTTAGAAGCCGTAATTCTAGAATTGGTGGGGTGCTTACATGTGTTGAGGCAACTCATTGATTTTCTAGTTTGCACTTATTAACAGGTCTGGCCCACAAAGGGGCAGGGAGAATGATGACCCGACATGGGTCCTCTCTGACAGTAAGGTTTGGCTGAGTCAATCCCACCATGTGTCTCCATAAACAAATAATTACTCACAATGTTATAAATTGTTTGTATACCGGTATTCAGTAGGTTGGTATGTATTATGCTTTATATTTTTGGTAATTGTAGCGATAATGGTGTATCTGGTGATCATGTAGTGATGATGGTGATAGTTGTAGTGAAGTAATGGTTATCGTGACACTTTCATAATTACTATTCTTCTATCACCATCCTTACTACTTGTCTACAGCTATCACCTTACCAATTGCTGTCACCATCACTAGTAGGCCTACAAGTTACTATCCCCATCATGAATATTACTGTCATAGAGCTGTAGTAGGGTACTACTGCTATGCCCGGTGTCAGTGGATATAATTTAAACATAATAGAGGCAACCTTGCTGGCATTTCTATTATTTTGTAAGAGTAGACCCGGAAAAAGTTGTGGAAACTTACAGCCTGTTTGTTTTAGCTCCTTGAGTTACAAAGCGGCTAGATATCAAATTAGTGCCAAGTTCACTGACACCAAAGCTTGTAGTACTTGAAGAAGTAAAGCTACTCCCAGTAGCAGCATTACTACTGTAACTATAATAACAGCAATATTAAATATGATTATAGTTATTAAGATTATATGATGTTTAGTGTAATGTACCAATTACTGGAGTATACTCAGTAACTATGCATATTCTTGATTGATTAAATAAATATATATACTTATTTAATCTGGCTTTCAGTTTCTGCCTTCATAATAGTCTGGTAGGTCAACTTAATTTATCACAGTGAGTTGGTTACTAGTAAGGTACGGATTTCAGGAGGATCAGTTTTTTCATAAAAAATGTGGAAATGCTTACTTATTTACAAATGAAGTGGAAAACATGCATGTTTAGCCTTAATCTAGCATACATATGAATTCCTCATATTTTCTTATTATTCCTTGTATTTTATTATTCATAGTATATTACTGAAAATGTGAGTGGGAATCATCGTTATATTCCGATAAAAATAGTTCGGTCCTATCATGATCTGTTATAAATTTGAGAAAGTTAACTAATAATCATGAAAACGAAAAACATTGAAATCTGAGTAAAAAAATTAGGGTTGCAAGATTATCGATATCAATCTTAAATGTGTTATTATCTGTACCCACTGGTTACGTAGAAACGTGAACAGCTGCTAACGTTAAATTAAAAAGTTAAGAAATACAGAATTACTATTTAAATGTAATGTTGGCAGCTGTTCACTTTTATACATTAATAATATGTAGTTTTTTCGATATCAGGGTTTTCACACAAGACCCTAGCAGAGGTGAGAGCAGCAAAGTGGTCAGTACTCAAGAAAAAGAAGATCATCAGACTGGTACCTGATTCTGACAGTCTACGACCACACTTAGAGCGCACCAATTACCTCACATATTTGCAGAAGAATTTCCAGCTTCAGAATCATCCATCACCAATTGGCCATGGATGGCACCTTGTAAATGGCTTATGCCTCCCAGTACGCTATACCCAACCTGCACTTCCATCATTCCTGGATCTTCTAAAAACTCCAAGTCATCCACAAATGGAGAGCAGCGATGATGACAGCGGAAGTGATTCTGACAGTTGTGCATCATATTTGTCCTGCAGTGATAGTGCATCTTAATGCAGTAGGTCTCATGTTCTATTAATTTAGGATACCAAAGTTTCTCAGTGGATTTAACAACATCATATTTGTCTTAGATGTTGAGGTTAATGGGACTCTAAATCATGAATTATGCCATCCCATTGATTTTCTTAATTATTTTCTTATTTACTTAATTATTTGGTAATTATTTATTAATTATTTTTAATTGTGCCATGCCATTGATCTTCTGACACCAAAACTAGTGGGAATAGACACCAAAATTGTCATTTTTGGCCATTCACTTCAAGAAATAGAACTTTATAAATTTTTTAAGATGACGGCGGCGGCCATTTTGAAAAACGTCTAAAATAACAACTTTCCCGTCATTTTGGTGAGGTGTATGGGGGCTTATTTTTTTTAGTATCAGTTGCCCTTGTTAAATTCACTGAGAAACTTTGGTATTCTAAACACGGTCACGGAAGCTCTGAAAATGACTCTACTACAATGTGTGTGTGCTGTCATAACATCATGAAATATAAGTTATATCTTTGTGCATGACACATAATAAACACGTTATAGGTCGACATATTTTTGAGATATTGACAAATTAATAACATAATACTCGTAAGTGACGTAAGCAGCTGTTGACTCTCTTAGGTGAATATTACATACTTTTTTCCACGTTGTAATAGCTTTCACATGACATTTCTCTGATAAATTGTTAATGCATTATATACTTTATAGTTTGACATATTTGAATCATATACAGTATATATATATATACATTCTGTATATATATTATACAACCTACTCTATATTATGGCGTATTTCGGAAATACTATTCACGTAATTTACAACAAATTTTTTCACAAGGGGAGGCTGAAGCCTCCGCTGAGCCCAGAAATCAAAATTTTTATTTTTTTTCTTGTTCTATAATGCTTCTTTCAACATAGGAGAATAGCATAGAAGGTAACAAAAAAACATATCGCATCCATAACTCCCCGGGCCGGGGGTTCGACCTCGACCCCCGAAAAACTAAAAAAAAATCTTTCAGCCACCCAATAAAATGTTTGTGTCTGTAGTCTAAAGGGCTTCTGTAAGCAATAGAAATGATCATATGAGGGCATAAACACCCATATATGTTTATTGCTCAAATTCATTCCCCTTATACACACTACATAATTATAGGACTATATAGCAGCTGGAAAATGTAGAGATAATGGCATTATCTCGCATATTTTTCAAGATTCGACGTGGTTTAGGTTGAAATGTTGGCTACAAAAAACATATATATATGCACGCGAGCATAGAATTTCATTGCACTATTGTAAAATCATCTTCTCACTCAAAATTGTTCAAGTTTCCCGCAATTTTTGCATGGCGTATTCTACCTGCATCCCCTACAAGAAAATTATCTAGTTTTACCATATTGCATAATAGAAGGGGCTGAAAAAAATATATAATATATATATGTTTTTTTGTAGCCAACATTTCAACCTAAACAATGTTGAATCTTGAAAAAATATGTGAGATAATGCCATTATCTCCACATTTCCCAGTTGCTATATAGCCCTATATGTAGTGTGTATAAGGGGAATGAATTTGAGCAATAAACACAAAAGTAGATGATCTCGTAAGTGCCAAAATAGGATCTCTGGCAAGCTAAAATCAAAGATTTTCACACACCAAAATACAATTTTGGAGAGATAGAATAGTTAGTCCTCCTTAGAAAACGTTTTCTATCATGGCGCGCACATAGACGAAGTAGTTTAATGACCAACTAAACAAAATTTTCATCAGGGGAAACTTTGTAGAATTATTTTAGACAATTATTTACCAAAATCCATGATATTGGGGCCCCCCCCAGGGTGCGCTAGGGATGTCATATGGGTGTTTATGCCCTCATATGATAATTTATATTGCTTACAGAAGCCCTTTAGACTACAGACACAAACATTGGAAAAACTAAATAAGATGGTCACCAATTTTCCCATGGATGTTTATATTTTTCCCTGTTAGTTTTCATCAATATATAGTGTTTGGAAATAATTACAACCCTCGGCGAAACCGTTTTCCCCATTATACAACGATCTTAAGACACGCCGCCCGATAGTGGGGAGGGCTATGAAGTACAGGGAAAATGAGGGGTTAAATGCGTAAAACGAGGATTAACACGTATTTTAGCAAAACTTGGCTCGGGTTTGAATGTATTTCAAAGGCCTAAAACCCAATATTTCGAAAACCCGAGCCAAGTTTTGGCCAAAGCTGGCTCGGATTTGGAGAGTCTGTAGACAACAAAATGGCAGTAACCTCATTTCGAAGTTTGGCTCAGGTTTCCCGAAATTGCAAAGCCATAAAACCCGAATTTTGGAAAACCCGAGCTAAGTTTTGGCAAAACTTGGCTCGGATTTTGGAGAGTTTCTAGACAATAAAATGACAGTAACCTCATTTAGAAATTTGGCTCAGGTTTCCCGAAATTGCAAAGCCATAAAACCCGTTTTTTGGAAAACCCGAGCCAAGTTTTGGCAAAACTTGGCTCGGATTTTGGGAGTTTTAAGATTAACTAATTACAGTAACCTAATTTAGAATGTTGGCTCATGTTTCCCTAAATTGCAAAGCCCCAAAAACATAATTTTGGAAAACCAGAGCCAATTTTTGGCAAAACTTGGCTCGTATTTTGAGAATCGAAAAAGACTAACTAACCTAAATGTCGGAAATCGGCTCATGATTTGGCTAATTGCAAAGCCATATAGCCTAACCATATTTGTCGAAAACGTAGCACTTATTTAAATCATAAATATCCAGTAACATAGACCTAGTACATTGGATACAAGCCTAATGCACACCTAACGCCTACAATGTGTCCGTACTACCTAGTAGGCCTACGTGGGATACAACATGGCGGTTGGGCCGGCGGCCATTTGTATTCTGCCGTATCTGTAAATACGAATGAGAGTCACTTCGAGCGGATGCACAATCTAACCTAATTAACCTAATTAACCTAACCTAACCTAAGTTAAGTTAACCTAACCTAACCTAACCTAACCTAACCTAACCTAACCTAAATGCGCCTCCGCTCGAAGTGTCCAGATACCGTAAATACTACCACAACTACGAATCTTGTTTCTGAGACCTAGTATATTAACCTAACCAAACAACCCAACCTAACCTAACCTAGAACCGTATAATAGCGTACCTTATTGAGATGAAGTTGAGGGAGTAGGTGATGAGGTCCGTGACGAAGCGCATCCACGTCTCCGACGAGCCCAGAATTTGCCATGGTTCTATATGAGCTTGATCTAAAAATGTGCCTTTTGTTATGAGAAGTGCGGAACCCACATTGGCGGCGGGTGGTTGTTTTTTTCTAAGAACCAGTAGTTACCGCAACTCCACTGTTGTAATGGCTCATAAAAATAACAGGCTTCACCACACCTCTTACACGTCACATCACTCGGCAAACACCCATGTTCTGTTAATAGTTTCAGGGCAGCAGTATTATTACGAGTAGTGTCTACAATAATAGAATGGGGCAGAGGTGAACATCCTTTGCACTCCACCGCCATGACTCGACTGTCAATTTTCAGCTAAATGAAGGTGGGTATCTGTGATAGGCCGATTGCAATGACGTAATGAACATATTATACCTAAGTGATTGGCTCCCGAAGGTATGCGTGACAAGACCGTGACGTAGCATCTGCGTTATAATGACGTGTTAAAAAAAAACCAATAGGAAGCCAGTAGTGTCTCGTGACGTGATGCGCAAAGCTGTGGAAATGAACACCTGTAGTTTCGACAGAGATGGGCAGGTGGAGTTAGTGTTGACTAAAAAGCTGGTGGACAGACCTCGGGAGACAGGTGAAAATGGCGTGTGTACGAATCGGTGCCGTCTATAGGAAGGTATTGACAACCATGTTTCGACAAAATTCCATTTTAGTACCATATATTTTTATTAGGTTTTGCCGAGGCTTAAAACACATTTTCATATTATGTTTAGAGCATATAAAATCCATATTTGTTTTCAAAAATTGCAAAATAATTGGTGACCAACTTATTTAGTTATACTCAAACATTTTATTGGGTGGCTGAAAGATTTTTTTTTTAGTTTTTCGGGGGTCGAGGTCGAACCCCCGGCCCGGGGGGTTATGGACCGGCCCGGGGGGTTATGGATGCGACATGTTTTTTTGTTCCCTCCTATGCTATTCTCCTATGTTGAAAGAAGCATTATAGAACAAGAAAAAAAAACAAAAAAAACAATAGATTTCTGGGCTCAG
Source organism: Lithodes maja (assembly GCA_037953745.1). Taxonomy (NCBI): domain Eukaryota; kingdom Metazoa; phylum Arthropoda; class Malacostraca; order Decapoda; family Lithodidae; genus Lithodes; species Lithodes maja. The sequence continues at coordinate 22,011 of JBAKBP010019475.1, forward strand.
CGGAGGGTTCAGCCTCCCCTTAAAATGACGTCTTTCTACAATCATATTAACGTGTAATAGACCTCATGAGAGCATGACCTATTAGAAAAGTAATGAAAACGTATTTTTAAATGTATATAGTATGACGAATTTCTACTTGCTACTGACGTAATTTGAAAACATTACATGTGCTAATAATGTTCATGTTCATGTTTTACATACATATTATGTTATTGTTACAACGTCGTAATGACTTTCACATGGCATCTTTCTGCACTCTTTTTAACATGTAATAGACCTTGTACATTGACGTGTTAGGAACATAATACATACAAGTTTTTATAACCTATAGTATGACGAAATTTCGACTTTCTATAGACATAATTTTATAATATTGCTCATGCCAATGACGAAAGTAATTGTTCACGTTTTATGTTAATACTTATGTAATGTGACATCTTTCTGCAGTCATATTAATGTATAATATACCCTATGGTTGGACATCTTGGAAATGTTATATATATATTATTTACGTTGTGTCAAGTTATATTTTGGGGTTACGTAGGTTACTGACAACGTTGTCAATGATGGTCCTGCAATATCTACAGTTGTTCACGCTTTTATGTTTATATTACGTTATTTTCGAGGCGTTATGAAGGTTGTGTTGTTACTTGTGGGCTACGTTGTGACAATGTCATATTTGCGTTGTGTGTATGCTATATATTAAGGCTATTCAGGTTATTTACAAAGTTGCCAATGATGGTCCTGCGGCATCAACAGCAGTTCACGTTTTTCCGTTCATATTACGTCATCATCAATAAAGGTGTTGTTACTTGTAGTTTACATTGTGTCAATGTCGTATTTACGTTGTGTATTTCAATTAGAGTTTGGGACTATTCAGGTTATTGACTAACGTCACTTATAGTCCTGCAGAATCAATAGTTCACACTTTTACATGCATACTACGTAGTTATAATAACGTTGTTAGGTAGTTGCAATACTTCTGAGCTACGTTGTGACAACGTATATTTTTATATTGGGATATCTTGGTATTTAGAAGGTTATGACAACATAGTGATATACGTTGTTCTTGTTGGTTATATTTTGATCTATTTACATCTTTCTACAATATTCTGTGTATTAAATTGGTCCTGCAACTTTTGTGGTTCACACATTTACGTGAATACAACGTAGTGTTAGTGTTCGTATTGTTATCAGGTTGTTTAACTACGTATTTGGAAAGTTTTGACAACATAGTTAAATACATTTTTTACTTGGTGATATTTTGGTCTATTATCGTCATTCTACAACGTTATGTGGTATGGTATGGTCCGGCGACTTTTGTGGTTGTTCACACATTTACGTAAATACAACATACTTTTTGTAATGCTATCAGGTTCTTTTCTACGTATTTGGAAGGTTTTGACAACATAGTTAAATACGTTGTATTACTTGGTAATATTTTGGTTTATTTAAGTCATTCTACAACGTTCTGTGGTATGGTCCGGCGACTTTTGTGGTTGTTCACGCTTTTACGTGAATACAACGTAGTTTTCGTAATATTATCAGGTTGTTTGACTACGTATTTGGAAGGTTTTGACAACATAGTAAAATACGTTGTATTACTTGGTGATATTTTGGTTTACTTACGGCATTCTACAACGTTGTGTGGTCTGGTCTGGCGTCATTTGGGGTTGTTCACGCGTTTATGTGAATACAACGTAGTTTTCGTAATGGTATCAGGTTGTTTAGCTATGTATTTGGAAGGTTTTGACAACATAGTAAAATATGCTGCAATACTTGGTGAAGTGTTGGTCTATTTACGTCATTCTACAACGTTCTGTAGTCTGGTCCTGAGTCATTTATAGCTGTTCACGCGTTTACGTGAATACAACGTAGTTTTCGTAATGGTATCAGGTTGTTTAGTTACGTATTTGGAAGGTTTTGACAACATAGTAAAATATGTTGCAATACTTGGTGAAGAGTTGGTCTATTTACGTCATTCTACAACGTTCTGTAGTCTGGTCCTGAGTCATTTATAGCTGTTCACGCGTTTACGTGAATACGACTTAGTTTTCGTAATGGTATCAAATTGTTTAGCTACATATTTGGAAGGTCTTGAGAACATAGTAAAATATGTTGCAATACTTGGTGAAGAGTTGGTTTATTTACGTCATTCTACAACGTTCTGTAGTCTGGTCCTGAGTCATTTATAGCTGTTCACGCGTTTACGTGAATGCAACGTAGTTTTCGTAATGGTATCAGGTTGTTTAGTTACGTATTTGGGAGGTTTTGACAACATAGTAAAATATGTTGCAATACTTGGTGAAGAGTTGGTCTATTTACGTCATTCTACAACGTTCTGTAGTCTGGTCCTGAGTCATTTATAGCTGTTCACGCGTTTACGTGAATACAACGTAGTTTTCGTAATGGTATCAGGTTGTTTAGCTACGTATTTGGAAGGTCTTGAGAACATAGTAAAATATGTTGCAATACTTGGTGAAGTGTTGATCTATTTACGTCATTCTACAACGTTCTGTAGTCTGGTCCTGATTTATTTATAGCTGTTCACGCGTTTACGTGAATACAACATACTTTTTGTAAGTTGTAAAGTTGCAGCCACACTTATATATGATGTGACAACATAAAATTGTTTATTGGGCAGCTAGGCTGCCTAGTTAATTGTATAGTCTGGCGGTGCCTGACGCTCCCCCCCTCCCTCGCGTGGCTCTGGGAAATCTTGTGGCCGCACCAGGCCCGCATTCCAGCCAGAGACCTTGTAGTGACAACACGTGCTTCTCCGTGTTCGTCAGGCTTGATTCCTTGTTTCCCTTAAATACCGCACAGATATCTTTTGTTCCTTATTAGATCGAAGCATAGCAAGGCTGGAATCATTTTGAGCATTAAAGTTTTGTCTTCATATTAATATTTTGCATTTTAGAGATTTTTCGTTTGTCTTAGATATAATTACTGCATCCTTTTCTCTGGCATTCTTAAATATCAACTTCACACCTTTTCCCTTCCATTTCTTTTCCTTTATTCTACTGCATTTTTATTTATTATATTATGTATATTTTATGTATCATTGAGGTTGGCATATACAGTGGTTTGTTCGGTGGCTCTCAGAAGCCAGCTGCAACCTACTGATATGCCACCCCTGTGTATTGTTGGGCTACTGCATTGAACTTTTTCCCCATGTTTTTGCTTCATGTTATTCTCAATTCCTGAGCGATTGGGCATACTATGAAGTGTCTGGGAGTCTAGCAGTGTTATGTTTTGGCATTTATGTGATTTCAAGAATAACCTTAGAAGTACTCTTGAAATACTAAATGCACTATCAACCAGATTCGGGGACAGTAGCTATTTTTGTGTCTCTTTGTATTACTGCTTTAATCGAGCAAAGAGGAAGATAACCCCCTTTTCCTAGAGAACCTGCGTGTCTTGATGTTTGATTCAGATATTAAGAGCGTGTCTGTGGCAGGGTAGTGCAGTACGGTGGGCAGTATTGGGTGCTTGTCTACAGCATTGTTTTGTCTTTTTGCTACGGCGTTTCCTTTTTGCCAGTGCTGTGGGCTAGACTATTAGAGCATCTGCTTTCCCCGGGCTCCCCTCGTAACAATATATATATATATATATATATATATATATATATATATATATTCAGCCTCTCACATAAATCCTGCCTTCCTGTCGCCTTGTGCTCCTCTCTCTTTCTTTGTCTTTTATAACCTCTCCAGTCCCTTCCTTCTTTCTGTTTCTCCCTGTTCCATGCCTACTTCCTCCATTGCTCTCTCTCTCTCTCTCTCTCTCTCTCTCTCTCTCTCTCTCTGTTGTGACCTAATACAATTTCCTCTTCTCTTCTTTCACACCAAAAAGATTCTTAACTGCCATTCTCCTACACACATTCTCTCTCAGACTAGCTTCAGTGTTCTCTCACTCACTTAATGTTTGAGAACAGCTGAATAAATAAAAATGGAGGTGGCGTTTTATTTTATATCAAAGAAAGTCTTAACCCGACCCTCTGTCAAAACCTAAAATTGTGAACGTCGACACATCTTTTGTGCTAATAAAGAATAATAAAGGTACAAAAATAATACTTGCGTTAATATACAGACCTCCAGCTCAATCAGTGCAAACTGACCGAGAAATTTACGAACAAATTGCAGATGTAAGTAACTCACAAGATACCGTAATTTTTGGCGACTTTAATTTACCTATGACCAAGTGGGGCGATACTCTTACTTCACACTCCGGACATGACTTGTATACGAACTTGCAAGAGAGTTCGCTTTATCAATTTGTTCGAACGCCGACCCGTGGTAATAACGTTCTTGACATTGTACTTGCAACAAAAGAAGAATTGATAGAGAATTTGAATGTTGGTGATGAATTCAGTAACAGCGACCATCGTACGATAACTTTCACTTTAAAGTTTACTAGTAACGAACCAAATAGTAGCATCGAAAAAGTCCCTAATTTCAAGAAAGCAAACTTCCATAAACTTAGAGCTATGTTTAAAGAAACTGACTGGAGCTTTTTAATTAACAATAACGACATAAATACATCTTGGAAGTTATTCGAAACCACTTACCTAAAAGCAGTGCAAGACTGCATACCATCGAAAATACGGCGTCCAGGCCATAATAATAAGCCCAAATGGTGGAATAAAGATATTTCAAACTGCCTGCTTGCTAAAAAATTTGCTAATGATAGATTAAAATCCTCACAAAATGACGAAGAACGGGTGAAATTTGTAGAGCTACGACGCAAAGCCAAAAAGTTAATTAAGCAGAGTAAAAAGACCTTAGAGTTACACATTGCGAATCAAAGTAAAAGAAACCCGAAAAAATTCTATAGTTATATCAGAAAGAAAAAAGTAGTTACTTCAACTGTTGGGCTTAGTCGATGAAAATGGAGAATACACCAAAGATGAAGTACAAATGAGTAATGCCCTCAATACCTTCTTTGCATCAGTTTTTACAACAGAAGACCTCAGTGATATCCCTACACCATCGCCGATTCAGATTGATAATTCAGATGTTCTAAGCAATATCACCATTACAGAGAGAGAAGTATTGAATTGTTTAGATAAACTCAAGGTAAATAAAACGCCTGGACCTGATACAATCTCGCCTAGAGTTCTAAAGGAAGCTAAGGATGAGCTCTCCAAACCACTGACATTACTATTCAATAAATCCTTGCAGTCTGGAACTATGCCTGATCAGTGGAAGCTAGCCAACGTAACACCGATATTCAAAAAAGGCAGCAAATCCCTACCCAGTAACTATCGTCCAATTAGCTTAACCTCAGTTGTTTGTAAAATGCTAGAAACGGTCATACGAGACAGACTCGTAAATCACTTAGAGGAAAATAACATACTTAAAGATACTCAACACGGCTTTCGTAAAAAACGTTCCTGTTTAACAAACCTCTTAGACTTCTTCCACGATATCCTCAACCTCTACGATGAGAGTAAAACTGTAGATATTATATACCTTGATTTTCAAAAGGCCTTTGACAAAGTTCCCCACAAACGTTTACTGCTAAAACTAAAAGCGCATGGAATAGAAGACGGTGTGTTGAAATGGATAGAAAATTGGCTCAGCAACAGAAAGCAAAGGGTAGTCATAAATGGTAAGGCATCTAAATGGACCAATGTAAGTAGCGGGGTACCCCAGCGATCGGTACTAGGACCAATTCTCTTTCTAATTTACATCAACGACATAGATGAGGGTCTCACCTGTACAATCTCAAAATTTGTTGACGATACAAAAATTGCAAATAGCGTACTCTCAAAAGAACAAGTTGACGATATGCAACACAATCTAGATAAATTGTCATGTTGGGCCCAAATTTGGCAAATGAGTTTCAATGCGGATAAATGTAAAGTACTACATGTCGGATACCTAAATGAGAAAGCAAACTATTCGATGAATGGCACTCAGCTTAAGAATGTAAACAGAGAAACCGATCTGGGAGTAACAATATCGAGTAACCTAAAACCGAGTCAACAATGTTCAGAAGTTGTTAAGAAGGCAAACAAAATAATTGGCTTTATAGGCAGGTCATTTGAGCATAAATCCAAAGAAGTTATCCTAACCTTTTACAATTCCTTAGTCCGCCCTCTTCTGGAATACTGCGTTCAATCCTGGTGCCCTTATTACCAAAAAGATATAAACAAGCTAGAACGAGTTCAACGTAGAGTTACCAAAATGATACCTAGCCTAAAGAACAAACCATACGAAGAGCGTCTTAGATAATTAAATCTATTTCCTTTAACCCAGCGCAGATTAAGAGGTGACTTAATTCAAGTGTTCAAAATCATCAAAGGCATCGACAATATGAACTGTAGTAAGTACTTCACTATCGACCAATCTAATTACACGCGGGGAAACGGTTGCAAAATTATTGGTAATTCTTTTAACTCGCACGAATCTAAGAATTTCTTCTTCAATCGAGTTGTCAACTTGTGGAATGGGCTTCCCCGAAACGTTATAGACTGCATCACCGTTGATTAATTTAAACTCCGCCTAGACAAATATCTCTCATCAAACCCGCGACTGACTGCATTTGTAAATGAATAACTTTATTTTATCCCCCCCTCAGTTACTAACCCATCTGTCCTCTAGTAACTTCCTAATCCTGCCATGGACATTAGTTCCAGGGCAGTAATTCCCTTTCCAATGTTCCCTTACCCACTCTAAACCACTGTTTGGACACTTGATCCTCAGTGTTTTGGAGGACAAGCAACCTAGAAGGGTCACTAGATCTGTTGTTGCTTGATTTCCTTTGTACTCCTTTGTACTTATGCCCCTTTCCCACCGGTGCGACAACTCACGATTTTCGTCACCGACACCAATAAATTGGCACATTCGTGACATGTCTCAACACCTCATGAAATATCGTTTGACTCCCAAGGCCTCTCAAGGCCTCGCAAGGGCCCTCGCGGGTCGTCGCAAATGTTCGGACCGTTCAAAATTTTGGAAGAGGACTCACGAGGATTGGTTGCCCTCGCATGCATCGTCGAGCATCGCCGAGGGATCTGCGAGGGCTTCTGCGATCATCTGCGACATCGGCGAGACATCACGGAAGGTTTCGCACAAAACAAAATTTGCAACGCTGCATGGATGCTCACCGATGCTCTCAGATGTTCCGAGAACATCGATGATGCCAAAGAGCACCTTCGGCGAGGTGGGTAAACAACAATTATTAGGCATATAGTGAACCTGTCAACCATTTTTTCTATGCACCTCTGTGGTGGGGTTCACCTGTTTTTTTTTCTCTCTTTCTCTCCTTTTCTCTCTTTCTCTGGTTTGTATTGTGACGCCCAGTGCGTGGCAACGCAACCTGATTGTACTCCTTGGTACTCCACTGTGCCGTGTGCCGGTGCGGTGCCGTGTGCCGGTGCGGTGCCGTGTGCCGGTGCGGTGCCGTGTTGGCTGCTTATATTGAGTGTGACAACGTATAACTATGTTCTTTGTATCTCTGCAAAGGTCTCGTCATTTGCTAACCAGTGGTGGGTTTTGTTTTAAGCCATGTCGAGACCTTCCATTTAATATGTAGTATCAATAGAGAAGTTGATAGATGAGATGATAGGAATTCAGAGAGAGAGAGTGAGTTAGACTTCAGAGCGAGAGGGTAGCAGTGGTTGCCAGACGTATGGACCGGTTGGCAGCCCTGCGCTTATAGCTAGGTGCGACAGGGTTGGTAGTACATTGCCGCCTGCATATGCTGCCTGGCTGCCCATGTTGTCGTACTGCACATTGCATGGAGGCTCGCTGTGTGTTCCATGATCAGGTTGCCTAGAACCTTTGAGATTCTAACATCCCTTGCCCTCTCTCCCAATTTCTCACGGTTGCACTCTTTCTCTCTGACGACATTACTCTCATTTCATTCTTCTCTCTATTTAAATGCATAACCTTCCCTTGAGGTCCTAAAGGAGTTTCAGCACTCACCTCTCGTATTACTCTTAGGACAAGCATATATTTACATGTATTAGATTTAAGGGGTTAATGTGAACAGCGATCTTCTTGATGAGGATAGTTGGTGAACGTTCTACATGTTCACGAGTTATATGCCCAGCTCATCATCCAATTTGTGACTAGACTAGTGCCATGTGTAAGAGCCCGACCATGCCCAGGAGTTGTCTGTAGAGGGGCGAGGACTTAGCCTTGATTTGCCTACCGAGCCAGGAGCGAGTGTAGTACCAGAGACTACAGCTCGCTCGTAGTGCCGGTATAGTAGAGTAACGTAATTTATCTGTCCTTGTGTTCTCTGCAGTCTTTTCCTGGGTTCTCGCTTTCGGTGCTGGGACTCGTTGTTCCTGTGACTTGGCCTGCTAGCTAGAACACATGGGGATGATGAGTGGGTTATATCTTTATTTTACTATGCATTGCAGCTCTCTTTAAGTTTATGTATGTAACACTTTACAATACACATTACTCACACACAAGACAACACTATTAATACTTTCATGTATCAATTAACTGCACTGTCGTTTTGCTGCTGTGTCCGGAGTTCCGTTGCGTAGGGCGCATACGGACTCAGAGGGGAGACAGAGTGAGAGAAGCGAAGTAGCCTATGCGGTGGTGGGCTACCGGCGCAGTACTGTTGCCTGCAACCTTTTAGTTATTCCAAGTATAGATTCATTATTACAATAAGTGACTACTATTTATGTTCCTTCCATGTGTATTATTAGGTATCTACTGGATCATGAACATCTTGTATGCTACATGCTAGTGCATGTTAGTAGGGGACAGTTATTCTAGTGCACGCGCTTTCAAGTAGGCGTGTACATTTGTCATTTAGCATTTCACTGTCATACCTTTAGCCTGCTTCTATTCTACATTATTAGAGGCTTAATATTAACGTAGTTTCTTGAGTATTGCATTTCTTTAGTCATAACGTAACCTATAAATGTCTGAGGGAGTTTAGCCTCATAGCCTACCCCTGTTGTACACTTTCGCCGAGTTAAGGTACCTCGTTACCATAGACGATAACTCTGTAGGGCGTTGGTGCTTTTGTTGTCTGGAGCATATAGTATTTGGGACTGGAATCGAGCGTGTCGTTGTCACATAAGCCATTTCTGTCCTACGATCAAGAATCCCGAATATGTATTGCCGATCCAGCCGTAACAAAATGGCGACCTTGCACAAGATTCAGTAGTATCCTATCACATGTTTTTTGGAGAACTATTCTATGCTACCTAGTAGAGCTGGCTAGAATTTTCTTGCATATTGGAGGAATTTTGATTGTGTCATTATTGTATTGGTGGACTTGCAGATTGTTTCGTTGGGGGTGTCTAGAGTAGAGTCATTCAAGCATCTTTAACATTTTGTGAGTCGAGACTGCAATTAGTAATAAGCACTTCTTTTTTTTATGAACAGCAATTGTATAACCAGCACTATGTCTAATGACTCATCATTTACGGGGGAGGATAACACGGTACAGCCTAGTAACCAGCAAGTACAACAGATGTTTAGGGAGGGGAGTGTTATAAGTGGAGAGAGGGATGCCCGGGCATTTTTGCAGACACCTTTGACCGAACAGCGCCTGCAGGCTATTGATTGTTACGGTCTTCGATGTTTAGCCACGGTTTTGGGGCGGGACTGTCCTGACAGTTGGCCCAAGAAGAATTTGGTGGCATGTTTGTTGGGTGATGGCGATGGGGCGGTGGGTGGAGTGGGGTCTTGGGGGGTTCCCTCCAAGCCTCCATTCCACTCTACCCCTGAGCTGGGCCCTCAGCCAGCGAGTCTTAGCACGATGCAGCAGGAGGGTTCTCAAGGGCAAGTTGGCTTACCCGTAAACACGTCTCGGTGTGGATCCCCCATTTTGTGCTCTCCCCCCCCAGGCCTGTCTCCTGAGATGTTATTTCAGCTAGAACTAGCTAAGTTTAAGCTGCAGGAGACTCAGATACAGATACAACAGGCTAGTATAGAACGCATAGAGGTTGCTAGAATCCAAGCCAATCTGGATGCAACCAGGTACCAGGCTGAAATGGATGTCGAGAAGTCTAGAGTAGAGACCAGGGGCGTCATCTCGGTGGTGGGCACCGGGTTACAGACTCACTTTCGCATTTAATTAAGTTAGTACCCGCATTTGATGAGACAGCAGTGACTGAGTTTTTTGCTCGTTTCGAAAAGAAGTGTCGTGAGTATGACTGGCCGGAGGTTAAATGGGCAGCATTAGTTTCATCACGTCTAGTGGGTAAGGGGTTGAAAGCCTACGATGCACTGTCACTGGACGAGAGTGTAGTGTATGGACTGGTGAAGGAGGCTGTGCTCCGGGCCTACGAACTGCAACCCGAAACTTATAGATTGAAGTTCCGTGGCGTGAATAAGAAGAGCGACGTCAGTTTTATGGAGCACGCACGGGACTTAACAGATGCAGGTAATAACTGGTTTCGGTCCGAGCACGCAGAGTCGGCTGAGGAAATTAAGCAACTTTTCTATCTGGAACAGTTTTACAAATGCACTGGAACCGATCTAACGCTGAACATTAAGGAAAAATGTCCCAAGACAGTAGAGGAGGCTGCCAAGATGGCAGACCTCAGATTATCATTGATTCGTGGTTGCGGTGCCGCTCAGAGGGCTGAGTCAGGGCAGAAGGGGCGCTATACCCCACCCACCAGAGTTTTCGATAATAACACATCTTATGACACACATAACCACACTAAATGCATTGCACCTAATAACACCTACAAACACAAGCCTCTCCCGTTTACTAAAGGTCAGGCCCCTTCTTCGCCCGCACAAGGGAAGAAGCCCATTGGGGATGTGAAATGTTACAAATGTCAGAAGCTAGGCCATTATTCACGTGAGTGCCCTAGTAACACTCCCGCTAAGCCGGTGTCATTGGTTCACAGTATCGGTGTGTCTCTGAAGGCTGCAGCAACTGCCCGGGGTAGGTTGTCAGCAGCTGAGGCACACGCGGTAAAGAAGCGTACGGAAGGCTCGACACCTGTCCGGGACACTTTCTGTGACCATCGGGGACACGGGTTTGTGAGCTGGGGGAGTGAACTACGGAGGGTTGACTTGCTGAGGGATACGGGGGCTTCGCAAACTTTGTTGAGGAACTTCACCGGGAAACCGATAAATGCGGCCAGAGTTGTTGTGGTGCAGGGTATAAATGCTACGAGGTCATACCCACTTGTGAGGTTGGAGTTGAGAGTGGGAGAGGTGTGCAGGGAGCTGGATGTAGGGATCGTTGAGTGTTTGCCAGTTGAGGGCGTCGACCTTCTTCTCGGCAACGACTTTGCGGTGCCCACTTCCGGGACTCCACCCTTAGTCGTTGCCGAGAGGGCGGCCGACGTGGATGGTGAGAATCGGGAATGGGTTGGGAGGTGCCAACAGGATAAGATGGCCTGTGTGGTAACCCGATCTCGCTCTGCGGCTCCTGCACAGCCTAGCACTCAACCTCGGGGACAGTGGAGGAAGGATCAGGAGAAGGTTGCTAAGGGCAGGAAAAGGGACATTGATTCTGCTGCACTTCTCGGTGATTCGGTACTTGGACCTATAATAAACACGGGAGTTGACTCTGGCCCAGATATGGTGTGTAACAAGGCAGAGTTGGGTAAGACTTCGCGTGAGGCAAGAGCTGTAGCGAGAGCCACTAAGGCAGTAGAGCCTACTAGCCGGGGTAATGTCTTATTACAAAACCATCTTGATGCATTGACGCCCAGGGACATTAGTGAGCAGCAGCTGCAAGACGCTAGCCTAGCTCGTTATAGCAATGGTGCCATAGAGTTGGAGGAAGATGGGGATGCGAAGCCGGGAGATTTCTTTAGGCTCAACAGGATATTGTACCGCAGATTTCTAGACCCCAAATCGAAGTGGGAGGGCGGTGCGAGGGTAGTAGACCAGGTGGTTGTTCCAAATAAGTATAGAGAGTCCTTATTGTGTCTGGCGCATGATGTGCCGGTGGCGGGTCATTTGGGGGTAACAAAAACATTGGCGGCATTGGGCAGGTTTTTCTGGTGGCCTGGGGTCAAGGCTGATGTCTGTGCATGGGTGGCTGGGTGTGCGACCTGCCAGACAACGGGGAAGCCTAACCAGACAATCCCGAAGGCACCTTTGTTTCCCATACCTGTCACCGGGCCTCCGTTCAGCAAAGTTGTAGTAGATTTGGTTGGCCCTTTCCCGCCTACTAGTAGTGGCAATAAATTCCTGTTGACAATCATGGATGTGGCTACGAGATACCCGGACGCATACCCCATGAGAAACGGCTCGGCAAAGGCAGTTGTTAAAAACTTATTATTGTTCTGTTCCCGTTATGGATTTCCACGTGAGGTGCAGTCAGACCAGGGGAGCAATTTTACATCCAAATTGTTCAAGCAAACCCTTCAGTTGCACGGTATATGTTCTGTAGTGTCGTCAGCCTACCATCCCGAGAGTCAGGGAGTCTTGGAGCGGTGGCACTCGACCCTGAAGAGTATGCTACGCTGTTACTGTGCAGAACATGACACTGATTGGGATTTGGGTCTGCCGTATGTTCTGTTCGCTGCACGTGAAGTCCCAGGAGAGAGCCTGGGGTTCAGTCCAAATCAACTAGTCTTTGGCCATAATGTGAGAGGACCTTTAAGTATGGTGAAAGAGATCTGGGAGGGCGAAGAGAAGCCGGGGTCTGTACTTAAATATATCCTTGAGAGCCGGGAGAGACTTATAGGTTGCATGGCAGCGGCAGGTAATAACTTGGTTAATGCACAGGCGGTCATGAAGCACCAGTATGACGCCAAGGTGAAGCTTCGGGAGTTTTCGGTGGGTCAGGAGGTAATGTTGCTTTTACCTTTGCCTGGACACCCCCTTTCTGCCAAGTTTATTGGGCCGTATGTGGTGGCTAAGAAACTGTCCGACCTTGATTATCTCGTTGCAACACCTGACCGTAGAAAAAAACATCAGTTATGTCATGTTAACCTCATGAAAGAGTATGTGAGACGCCCCTCAGAGCCTCTCACTGTCCCTGTGCTGGCCTGCAGCGGCCAGGGTGGAGAAGGAGGTGGGGACAGTCATGCTGCTGAGGAGGATAGCTGGGACTGTGTCATTTCCGCGGAACAGTGGGCGGGGAATACTGAACAAGAGGCTAGGCAAGCTGTAAGTCACCTGCCTGAGCACCAGGGTGCTGCTGTCCTAGGCCTGTTCAGGTCATACCCCTCTGTTTTCGCCGAACACCCAGGTCTCACTACTCAGGTAACGCACGACGTGGACGTCGGTGATAATGTGCCCTTCAAGTCAGTGCCCTACCGTGTGCCCCCGGTAAAGTTGCCAGCTTTACGGGAGGAGTTAAAGTACATGGTTGAGAGAGGGATGATCACTGAAGGTTATGTGAAGTGGACATCACCCGTCACGTTGCAGCCAAAACCTGACGGCAAGGGCGGTTCTGCATAGATTTTCGTAGGCTAAATGGCTTGACCACTACCAACCCTTACCCTTTGCCTCGAGTTGACGACAGCGTGGACAAGATAGGGAATGCAAAGTACCTTACTAAAATTGATCTTGTAAAAGGCTACTGGCAAGTACCCCTGTCGGACCGAGCTAAGCAAGTTTGTGGTTTTGTGGTAGATGGCAAGACCTACCAATGTAACGTAATGCCTTATGGGCTTAAGAACGCACCTGCCACGTTTCAGAACCTGATGAACGATATTTGTGACGAAATCCCTAACTGCACGGTCTACCTTGATGACGTGATAGTGTATGATGACGATTTTGAAAATCACCTAAGGCACTTAGAGACCCTGTTTGGGAAGTTGCACGATGCTGGGCTGGTGGTGAACCTGAGGAAGTGCGAGTTTGTAAAGGCTACTGTGCAGTATCTTGGCTTTGTGGTCGGGTTAGGCCGGGTGTGCCCCCCCCTGAGCAAGATACAGGCTATCAATATGTTTCCCAGGCCCACCACTAAGCGCCAGGTCATGCGGTTCCTAGGTATGATAGGCTATTATAGGCGCTTCATCCGGGGATACTCTACTGTCTTAGCACCGTTAACTGATCTACTGTCGAAGTCAGTGAAGTTCTGTTGGGCTGCGGAGTGTCAGAGGGCTTTCGACCTAATCAAGCACCTGCTGTGTACACATCCGATTTTGAGAGCCCCAGACTTCTCCAGGAGTTTTCAGCTGGCGACTGATGCCAGCGGTGTGGGTGCCGGGGCAGTGTTACTGCAGACTGATTCCGAGGGCTTGGAACACCCAGTGAGCTTCTTTTCTCGCAAGTTTAATTCGGCACAAAGGAATTACTCGACTATAGAGAAGGAGCTTCTTGCTATCGTTTTGTCGCTCAAACATTTCGAAGTTTATGTTCCAGCCTACGGCCCGGTAGTGACGATTTATACGGACCATCATCCCTTGAAATTCCTAAATCAGTTTCACAATCGGAATATGCGGTTGACCAGGTGGTCCCTAATGCTCCAAGAGTATAATCTCAACATTCAGCATATTGCCGGGAGTGAGAACGTGATAGCAGATTGTCTATCAAGGGTTGATGATCCAGGATAGTCGTGCACGGTGTGTGGGTTGAGCAGGAGTAAAATTAGGCTATCATAACGCCGTCCAAAAAGATTATAAAACAATAAAATAAACGAGAAAATTTTGTTTTAGTTTTGTAAGTCTTTATTGTTGTAGCATGATGCATGCGATATTGTGTTTTATGTATAATTCACACTTCAGTTGTTGTGCTCCTTTTGCAATTAGTGGCAGCTAAGGGTAGCAGGTCGGTTGGTTGCCTGTCAGATTTTGATAATGCTTCTAAGGTCGATTATCTAAAATCTTGGGGGGGCTGTGACGCCCAGTGCGTGGCAACGCAACCTGATTGTACTCCTTGGTACTCCACTGTGCCGTGTGTCGGTGCGGTGCCGTGTGCCGGTGCGGTGCCGTGTGCCGGTGCGGTGCCGTGTTGGCTGCTTATATTGAGTGTGACAACGTATAACTATGTTCTTTGTATCTCTGCAAAGGTCTCGTCATTTGCTAACCAGTGGTGGGTTTTGTTTTAAGCCATGTCGAGACCTTCCATTTAATATGTAGTATCAATAGAGAAGTTGATAGATGAGATGATAGGAATTCAGAGAGAGAGAGTGAGTTAGACTTCAGAGCGAGAGGGTAGCAGTGGTTGCCAGACGTATGGACCGGTTGGCAGCCCTGCGCTTATAGCTAGGTGCGACAGGGTTGGTAGTACATTGCCGCCTGCATATGCTGCCTGGCTGCCCATGTTGTCGTACTGCACATTGCATGGAGGCTCGCTGTGTGTTCCATGATCAGGTTGCCTAGAACCTTTGAGATTCTAACATCCCTTGCCCTCTCTCCCAATTTTTCACGGTTGCACTCTTTCTCTCTGACGACATTACTCTCATTTCATTCTTCTCTCTATTTAAATGCATAACCTTCCCTTGAGGTCCTAAAGGAGTTTCAGCACTCACCTCTCGTATTACTCTTAGGACAAGCATATATTTACATGTATTAGATTTAAGGGGTTAATGTGAACAGCGATCTTCTTGATGAGGATAGTTGGTGAACGTTCTACATGTTCACGAGTTATATGCCCAGCTCATCATCCAATTTGTGACTAGACTAGTGCCATGTGTAAGAGCCCGACCATGCCCAGGAGTTGTCTGTAGAGGGGCGAGGACTTAGCCTTGATTTGCCTACCGAGCCAGGAGCGAGTGTAGTACCAGAGACTACAGCTCGCTCGTAGTGCCGGTATAGTAGAGTAACGTAATTTATCTGTCCTTGTGTTCTCTGCAGTCTTTTCCTGGGTTCTCGCTTTCGGTGCTGGGACTCGTTGTTCCTGTGACTTGGCCTGCTAGCTAGAACACATGGGGATGATGAGTGGGTTATATCTTTATTTTACTATGCATTGCAGCTCTCTTTAAGTTTATGTATGTAACACTTTACAATACACATTACTCACACACAAGACACCACTATTAATACTTTCATGTATCAATTAACTGCACTGTCGTTTTGCTGCTGTGTCCGGAGTTCCGTTGCGTAGGGCGCATACGGACTCAGAGGGGAGACAGAGTGAGAGAAGCGAAGTAGCCTATGCGGTGGTGGGCTACCGGCGCAGTACTGTTGCCTGCAACCTTTTAGTTATTCCAAGTATAGATTCATTATTACAATAAGTGACTACTATTTATGTTCCTTCCATGTGTATTATTAGGTATCTACTGGATCATGAACATCTTGTATGCTACATGCTAGTGCATGTTAGTAGGGGACAGTTATTCTAGTGCACGCGCTTTCAAGTAGGCGTGTACATTTGTCATTTAGCATTTCACTGTCATACCTTTAGCCTGCTTCTATTCTACATTATTAGAGGCTTAATATTAACGTAGTTTCTTGAGTATTGCATTTCTTTAGTAATAACGTAACCTATAAATGTCTGAGGGAGTTTAGCCTCATAGCCTACCCCTGTTGTACACTTTCGCCGAGTTAAGGTACCTCGTTACCATAGACGATAACTCTGTAGGGCGTTGGTGCTTTTGTTGTCTGGAGCATATAGTATTTGGGACTGGAATCGAGCGTGTCGTTGTCACATAAGCCATTTCTGTCCTACGATCAAGAATCCCGAATATGTATTGCCGATCCAGCCGTAACAGTATCCATTCAGCCCCATTCAGCCAACTGTTTTAAGACGTTTATCCCCATCCAAGTATCGATATCTTACTGGCAAGCGATAGCGAACCAGCATTATATGGAGAAATCCGGCTTCGCCGGAGAAATTTTTCGATAGAAAAATATACAAATTTAGCTTGCTCTCAAAACAAAAAAATATATATGTTGGCTCGCTACCGCTCACCAGGAAAATATTGAAACCTGGATGGGGGTAAACGTCTTAAAACAGTAGGCTGAACGGGGCCGAACGGATTATAGGCAAAGAGAGGGAGAGAAAGAGAAAAAAAAAACGAGGAGGGAGAGAAAGAGAAAACTAAAACAGCGAGGTGGGCTCAATGTTTACGTTACGGCTTAGCCTAATTGAGCCCACCTCGCTGTTTTAGTTTTGTTTTCTCTCCCTCTCTCTTTGCCAATCTCCGAATTAAGGGGAGATGGGTCGTTTTTCTGGTCCCCTTTCTTCCTCATGGTTAACCCCATTAGTTTTCATATTTCATGACGTTTGGCGATTTTAAGACATTTCACCCCATTTCGTTGTCAATATTAAGACTTTTCGTGTCATTTAGGCATCGAGTTTTTCCTGGCTAGCGATAGCGAGCCTGTACTTTTTGAGGAACCGGCCTTCGGCCAGGATATTTTTCTATCGAGAAATGTACAAATTGATCTTGAAGGAGGGTGCTTTATATGCTTGATGGAGGTCTAGGGATGAAAGAGAAAACAAACAAAAAACGAGGAGAGAGGGAGAGAAAGAGAAAACCAAAAAAGGCGAGGTGGGCTCAATTTTTAAGCCGTAACGCAAACATTGAGCCCACCTCGCTGTTTTTTTTTTCTTTCTCTCCCTCTATCCTCTTTTTTTTTTTCTATTTCTCTCGCTCTCTCTTTGCCTATAATCCGTTCGGCCCCGTTCAGCCTACTGTTTTAAGACGTTTACCCCCATCCAGGTTTCAATACGCCGAACCATCGCTTGAATCGCCGAAGACGTCGCAGAACATACGGCGAGTTTTCTTTCATCCTCGCATGATTTCGCAAGATATTTTTGAAAATTTGACATGCCTCGCAGTGGTCATCGGCGAAATATCGCTCACTTCGCCGATAACGTCGCAGAAGGTCGCCGACATCGGCGACATCTTCGCCGAGTATAATTTGTCATCTGTTTGGAACGGTCAAAATCGTGAACGTCGCACGTATTCGTGCGAATTTGACAAAACTAAGTCATCGGCGACGAAAATCGTGAGTTGTCGCACCAGTGGGAAAGGGGCATTACCCAATTTATTCTGACATACTTTCAATATTTATCTAACTCTTTCTCATCTATCTATCTATCTATTGCCAGACGCTTTACTTCCCTTATTGGGGGTGGCCATACACAAAATGCCCCCAAGCAAACCTATCCCCTGTAAGAGGGACAACCCATGCCAGTTTACTGAAGGACTTACAGGATTGACCACTCAATTTAGGGTCTGTCTGACTCTGAGGCCTTTTATGTATTTTTTGGCACTATTTTTCTAGTGGTGTGCGGCTAATCCATCCACTAACGTGCTTCACCCTAAGATAGCAGTACTGATTTGTATAAGGTTTACTTCCCTAGACAGGTTGCCGACCAAGGCTGACGAGTCCCATCCACCCCGATTTTTATAAGGTTATCTCCCCTAGATGGGTTGCCGACCAAGGCTAACGAGTCCCATCCACCCGGATTTATTTTAAATGTAGTTAATTAAGTATTCAGTTTTCATTACCTATAAGCACACTTTTGTTTGCGTTATAATTTTACTTTTAATTTCGTATATTGATAAAGCGTTTATGTTCCAACATTATACATGTTAGCAATTTTGTTGTTCATGTAATACAAAAGCACCATATCATAATATCATGCATGTTTCATTAATCTTTCCGGCAAATATTGAAAAGCTAAATTGTCTACCAACATTACTTGGTTAACTGCATTATTTTGACAAGATATTTTAGATGAAACAATTCAGACCTAATTTGTCGAAGAAAGAAAATATAACGCTTGTTTGACTTCAATTTTAAGGGGAGATGGGCCGTTTTTCTAGTCCCCCCTTCTTCCTCATGCTTAGCCCCATTAGTTTTCAGATTGTATGACGTTTGATCCATTTGTTTGGCGATTTTAAAACCTTTCGTCCCGTTTCGTTGTCAATTTTAAGACCTTTCGTGCCATTTTGGTATCAAGTTCTTCCTGGCGAGCGATAGCGAGCCTGTAATTTTAAGAGTAACTGGCCTTCGGCCAGGAACTTTTTCTACCGAAAAATCTACAAATATATCTTGAAGGGGAGTCTAGGGGGTGTTTTTCTAAGTTTGATGAAGGTCTAACGAGGAAACTAAAACCTAAATGAATACGCAAACAAATGAACAACCTTATGTAAAGTGTGAGAGTAATGTTTGAGTACAATTAACCCCTTCTTTACCGGCAACGTCTTTTAGATTATATTGTAGCTATGCTTAGATAATTTTGTGAAGTTTAAGAAGGATCTGTGGTAGTAAAAAGGGTTAAGTGAGATACTTCGAACCTGTTAATTGCTAGTCTCCCTTTATAAACTGCACAAAAACCGTCTAATAGTAGCCAGAATAAAGTTAAAAAGACGTAGCCGGTACAGAAGGGGTTAAAGGTCCCCCTATATCCGAGTTAATTTAATTACTGCAAATTGAATCATTACTTTAATTGAGATGATTTCTATTCCCAACAGCTTGACTGAGGAAACTATAATTAGATCTCACATTTACACTACCTGGTTAATAAATTAATGAGGGATGGACGTATTTATTGGCTCATTTATACATTGTTTTATATATATGTTTAAGTTTCCTACCTAGACCTCCATCAAGCTTAAACAAAAACAAAAAACAAGACCCTCCTTCAAGATAAATTTGTACATTTTTCGATAGAAAAATGTCTAGGGGCCCCATAAATATCAGGCTCGCTATCGCTCGCCAGGAAACAACACTTAAATAACACAAATAATCTTAAAGCAAAGAAATGGGGCGAAAGGCCTTAAAATCGCCAAACTAATGAGCCGAACTTCATAAACTCTAAACACGAGGCTTAACATGAGGAAGAAGGGGACCAGAAAAACGACCCATCTCCCCTTAATGGAGTTACGCCGGATATGATGGCCAACACTTTCTAGATCCCCTTCTCCCTCATGTTTAGCCCCATTAATGTTCACATTTTAAGACGTTCGGGCTATTAGCTTGGCGATTTTAAAACCTTTCGTCCCATTTATTTGTCAATAATAAGACTTTTCGTGTCATTTAGGTGTCGATTTTCTCCTGGCGAGTGGTAGCGA
The DNA here is from genome assembly GCA_037953745.1 of Lithodes maja. NCBI lineage: Eukaryota > Metazoa > Arthropoda > Malacostraca > Decapoda > Lithodidae > Lithodes > Lithodes maja. The sequence continues at coordinate 41,889 of JBAKBP010019475.1, forward strand.
GCCTGTAATTTAAGAGGAACCGGCCTTCGGCCGGGAAATTTTTCTATCGAAAAATGTAAAAAATTATCTTGAAGGAGGGTCTTGGGCGGGTGTTTTTTTATAAGCTTGATGGAGGTCTAGGGAGGAAACTCGAAAACATAGTAAAAAGATACATACATTAGCAAATATCTACGCCCATCCACCCTTAATTAACTTAGCCATACTCTGAAACTTAGGAGGAAATGGTGCAAATTATTATATTGTTGGCAGGGATAATCTAGTAACGATTGTTATAAACTACATATCTACAATTATTTTAGGATGTCAATTTTGCACATATAAAGCTAAGTATTGATTCAGATCAGGAATCTATTTGAATATATATGAATTTGATTTAGTGCATTTATTATTCAATAGGTATTATTGGTTAACCCTTTCTGTACCGGCAACGTCCTGTTCACTTTATTTTGGCTACTGATAGACGATTTACTTCAGCTTAGGAAGGACGTTTATCAATTATAAAACTGCTACAGACTGTCTCAATTAATACTTTTAGCAACCATGTATCCTTTCTAAGCTCACCCAATCGTCTAATTGTAAAAAGTAGCTGACATGAAATGCCGTGAACGTCACCGGTACAGCAGGGGTTAATAATGCAGTGAATGTCACCAGTACAGCAGGGGTTAATAATGCAGTGCACATCACCGGTACAGCAGGGGTTAATAATGCCGTGAACGTCACATGTACAGCAGGGGTTAATAATGCAGTGAACGTCACCGGTACAGCAGGGGTTAATAATGCAGTGATCGTCACCGGTACAGCAGGGGTTAATAATGCAGTGAACGTCACCGGTACAGCAGGCGTTAATAATGCAGTGAACGTCACCAGTACAGCAGGGGTTAATAATGCAGTGAACGTCATCGGTACAGCAGGGGTTAATAATGCAGTGAACGTCACCGATACAGCAGGGGTTAATAATGCAGTGAACGTCACCGGTACAGCAGGGGTTAATAATGCAGTGAACGTCACCGGTACAGCAGGGGTTAATAATGCAGTGAACGTCACCGGTACAGCAGGGGTTAATAATGCAGTGAACGTCACAGGTACAGCAGGGGTTAATAATGCAGTGAACGTCACCGGTACAGCAGGGGTTAATAATGCAGTGAACGTCACCGGTACAGCAGGGGTTAATAATGCAGTGAACGTCACCGGTACAGCAGGGGTTAATAATGAAGTGAACGTCACCGGTACAGCAGGGGTTAATAATGCAGTGAACGTCACCGGTACAGCAGGGGTTAATAATGCAGTGAACGTCACCGGTACAGCAGGGGTTAATAATGCAGTGAACGTCACCGGTACAGCAGGGGTTAATAATGCCGTGAACATCACCGGTACAGCAGGGGTTAATAATGCAGTGAACGTCACCGGTACAGAAGGGGTTAATAATGCCGTGAACGTCACCGGTACAGCAGGGTTAATAATGCAGTGAATGTCACCGGTACAGCAGGGGTTAATAATGCAGTGAACGTCACCGGTACAGCAGGGGTTAATAATGCAGTGAACGTCACCAGTACAGCAGGGGTTAATAATGCAGTGAACGTCACCGGTACAGCAGGGGTTAATAATGCAGTGAACGTCACCGGTAGAGCAGGGGTTAATAATGCAGTGAACGTCACCGGTACAGCAGGGGTTAATAATGCAGTGAACGTCACCGGTACAGCAGGGGTTAATAATGCAGTGAACGTCACCGGTACAGCAGGGGTTAATAATGCAGTGAACGTCACCGGTACAACAGGGGTTAATAATGCAGTGAACGTCACCGGTACAACAGGGGTTAATAATGCAGTGAACGTCACCGGTACAGCAGGGGTTAATAATGCAGTGAACGTCACCGGTACAGCAGGGGTTAATAATGCAGTGAACATCACCGGTACAGCAGGGGTTAATAATGCAGTGAACGTCACCGGTACAGCAGGGGTTAATAATGCAGTGAACGTCACCGCTACAGCAGGGGTTAATAATGCCGTGAACGTCACCGGTACAGCAGGGGTTAATAATGCAGTGAACGTCACCGGTACAGCAGGGGTTAATAATGCAGTGAACATCACCGGTACAGCAGGGGTTAATAATGCAGTGAACGTCACCGGTACAGCAGGGGTTAATAATGCATTGAACATCACCGGTACAGCAGGGGTTAATAATGCAGTGAACGTCACCGGTACAGCAGGGGTTAATAATGCCGTGAACGTCACCGGTACAGCAGGGGTTAATAATGCAGTGAACGTCACCAGTACAGCAGGGGTTAATAATGCAGTGAACGTCACCGGTACAGCAGGGGTTAATAATGCAGTGAACATCACCGGTACAGCAGGGGTTAATAATGCCGTGAACGTCACCGGTACAGCAGGGGTTAATAATGCAGTGAACATTACCGGTACAGCAGGGGTTAATAATGCAGTGAACGTCACGGGTACAGCAGGGGTTAATAATGCAGTGAACATCACCGGTACAGCAGGGGTTAATAATGCAGTGAACGTCACCGGTACAGCAGGGGTTAATAATGCAGTGAACGTCACCGGTACAGCAGGGGTTAATAATGCCGTGAACATCACCGGTACAGCAGGGTTTAATAAAGCAGTGAACGTCACCGGTACAGGAGGGGTTAATAATGCAGTGAACGTCACCGGTACAGCAGGGGTTAATAATGCAGTGAACATT